>JAHWFP010039484.1:79733-93115 GCA_023313725.1 Lithobius niger | reverse complement strand
GTAGATAGACAAAGTTGGCAAACTTCATTCGTCCGTAGATAGACAAATTTGGCAAACTTCATTCGTCCGTAGATAGACAAATTTGGCAAACTTCGTCCGGAGAGAGTTTGCAAACTAGACTTCTATATTTAATTTTTTTTGTGCGTTATTAATGCACGAAACGTATTTTTTTTTTTTGCAGTATAATGGCCCAGGTCTGCAGTCCAAACATTGTGCCTATACTGCAATTTTGTGGAATTTATATCCTCCGAGGATTGTCAACAAAAGCGTGGTTGAAAAATATTGATATTTTAGTTTTACAGATACAGATTACTTATACGTTGTAAAATTGCGACATTAGTTTCCAAAAAGAAAAAGAAGAGGGATCGTCGGATTAGAGATGAAGTACTGTGTGGGTTGAAATTCACCTTTTTTAAACCTGTACTTCATTTGTATGTTAACTAACATTTCTCCCAAAACTGGTGTAATCCAAAGCAGCCATATTACATGGAAGTAGACATCATATTTACAGAAATTTTACAATTAACAATAACAGTCATTACGTATTAATGTGCACTTTCAGCGATGCAAATTTTCTGCAGTTTTCACAAGTCAAGTATGTGGTAGTATGCAATCATCCAGTACATTACATTTTTTTGGGATTACATTCGTATAAACAATGTACCGAATTAACTGCAGCGATTTTACACCTAAAAAATTCCACTCAAGGTTGTAAAGAATTAAACGACCACGTAAAGTGTAGATGAAAGAATTTTACCAAATGGCGAACATAATAATAGCCTAACTACTGATATATTTTATTCAATAAAACTATATAAGTAGTTAGGTTGTTATGTTCGACATTTGGTAAAACATTTTTTTTTTAATGATATGTAATTTCAGTATATCAAAACATCTGTGCCAAAACGCTTAGGCCTGCTTGATAGGAAAATTGCAAAATCCACTATATTACAGCCACACAGGTGTCCGTCAGATGGTGGCCACATGATTACAACTGTTTTAGGCTTAAATTCATTGGATTAAATTAAGTCAATCTCGTTAATCTTCCTTTCTTCATCAAATACAGTCGGAATGGATTACTTTAATCCATTAATCCGTAGTTATTTATATAAGATAACCTACTCTTCGTTTATATTTAGTGTGACATAGTTGTCTGTCTGGACGTAGCAGACAAGAAAATTGAAAGGAAAGTTTTATTTTAAAACTAATATGTTAAACAGCAATAATTTGTGAATATTAAAGCTGTTTTGTTTACTGTAGCCATTTGCAATATTTGCCTGTAAAGATTGTAGAACTGCCAAAAATGTTAACTGTGAAATTAGGGATGTAGTGCTGCGTTTTCAGGTTTACTTTTTAATACATTTTTTAAAAATTGTATAACTTTGCATGTTGATAGGGGTTCTAAACATGTTTCATGTGAAACTTGTACGCCTCAACAAAATTTCATCAGTAGGCATCAAATTTCTAGGAAGTGGTGTAAAACTGAATATGTTCTCAATCGATGACGTAAATATAAAAATAGGCTTAAATTGTACTTTAATGAAATCTAGTGTAGATACTCTCTCCTGTAATTATCAAATTGTTTTAATATTTAAATAAAATATACTTTGAGCTCAAAACAGCCTATATTGAATAAAATCTAATGTAGACTCTCTCTCCTGCAATTATCAAATAGTTTTAATATTTAAATAAAATATGTTTTTGAGTTCAAAACAGTCTGCAAAAAACAGTATATACGTACAGTACCCTGACGTTTTCAAAGGGTTTTCATAGTAATGCATATGGTCTAATATAAAAAGGCTTAATTTGGGCTTAAATTAAATGTAAAAGAAACCGATCTGTGTAACTATTGCTTTAATTAATCATTGACACGTTTAAAAGAACATTTTAGTCTTTTAATGGAAAAAAGGCTTACATTATGAAATGCTGGAAAACCGGTTTTTTTTTTTATGTATATTTTTGTGCGTGTATGTCAGCCCAAACACACACCAAAAACGTTTCAGCTCACACAACACAAGCGAAAGGCTGGCCGCCAGAGTTATGGTATATGCGTCAAGCCTTGGCATACATACTAGTGCCAATGAATTACATGTAAATCAACGTGAAGGAAGTTTCACAAGCTCGAGCTTAAAAGCTCTTCACGATTCTTTTATTGCGTTCTCAAATAGGTTGTAACACGGCCTGTGGGGGCCTTTCTACTGCAGCGATGAATAGCGGTGCTTGGAGCAACTTTACCGGAGGAAGTCCTCAAGTAAAAGCTGCTCGTTAGGGCTAAGAATGCTGGCGCGGCTGCCGGCGAAAAGGAAAAAACAACAAATTTAACGCCGAATGCCTGGCGGCGAAAGCGTTGTAAGTCGGATCGTTCTCCTCACTGGGACAAACTCATCTCGCTTCCAGGACGTTATTACGAGGGTATTTAAGCTTAATTGAGTCTTGCTTTACTGTATATGAAATCGACGCAATCGACCGCTGCCGACAGTGAATTTTACAGTTATGGTAAATGGGATTTGAGGATGATGTGACAGTGTTGTAAAAACGGAATGAAAGACAGCAGATCCCGATTATTTTGTGGGTACGTGGGGCTCTAACTAATACTGTATGCTCCTGACAGCAAGGATGGAACCCCAAGTTCATAAAAAGCCGCACCCGCACAGTATTTTAATTTTCGACAGTATATTGCTTGCCTGTTCAATTTGGTGATTGTCCGGCCCAAGCCGCCATCTTGAAAGCCACAAATTATGGCCAAAAATTCAAAGTGGTATGCCAAAAATGTGAAAAGAATGAAAAGTAGGTATACGGGAAAAATATGAAAAAAATAAAAATAGGTACGCGAAAAATGTGAAAAGAATGAAAAGTAGGTACGCGAAAAATGTGAAGAAATGAAAAGTAGGTATGGAAAACATGTGAAAAGAATGAAAAGTAGGTACGCGAAAAGTGTGAAAAAATGAAAAGTAGGTATGCAAAACATGCGAAAAGAATGAAAAGTAGGTACGTGAAAAATGTGAAAAGAATGAAAAGTAGGTACGTGAAAAATGTAAAAAAAATGAAAAGTAGGTACGAGAAAAAAAAAAATGGAAAGTAGGTACGCGAAAAAAAAGACTGAAAAGGATGAAAAGTATGGAAAAATAGAAAAAATGAAAAGTGAATGAATGAATGATTGGCTTTATCTCACGTCATATTTACAACTGTCAAACTGTAGCCCCCCCCAAAAAAAAAAAATAAATAAATAAATAAACAAAAAATGTTCTGGAAAAGTATCACAAATGCACCGTACAATGAAAACCAGAAAAATTAAGAATACAGATAAAAATACTCAAAATTGGGGGGGGGGGGGGGGGAAAATAAGAATCATAGTCTTCTAAATGAAGGAAGACAGCCACTTGTCATAATTTCGTTAGGAACTACATTCCAAATACTACCAATTTCGCCATGAACCAACGATTTGTGCTTGTTTAGCCTGCGGAACACTTGATGAGTAGCCTAGGTATGCGAAAAATGTGAAAAAATTAAAAGTCGGAAAGTAACAAAAATGTATAAAAAGACTACATCTCCAGAGAACATCCCTGTTATAGGTTACCCAAGTTTTAATGTCCTTTAGACGAAATTCCTTTAAAACCACAAACATCTTGTAAACAGGTCAAGGTTTAGGCTACGGCTACGCTCCGTAAATGCTATTCCTAAGGTGGAGTCTATGTGTTGCTACAAGTTAGAGCTTGTATAAAATTGTATAAAACTTCTTAATTATAAAACTGACATCCCTTTATACACCTGTATAACATACAACAGTTGGCACTAGCGATGCAAAACGCTGCAACATAATCACACAGGATGTGTACAGCTTGTAAATTATTATGTATTAGTAGCTACATGCAAGTGGCGAATGTTAAAGGTTTTCTTTCCTACATGCACTACCTGTGCCACACAACTAAAAATTATCCGAATTTAATTATATTATTGGACGTAATATACTGCAATTCATGCCGACAATTGGAAGGTTTTTTTTTTAATGACTTCCTTTTATTTCTGCCGCTAATTGTTAAGTCACGGCGATGAAATAATATATACGACTGTCACACCCCCCCACCCCTCCTTCTTTTCTCTTAACGTTATGGCTTAATTAAGTAGCTGTTACTTGGAGACACTAATAGTAAGGCAAGTATTTCGACATACTTGACCCAAACAATGAAGGGGGGAAATGACAGCGAAATTTGATATGTTAATTGTGGATACTAGAATTTTTTACCGACTACAAAGTTTATAACGTCCTTTCCAGCTGTGGCAAGGTGGTGGCAACTTGATTTATCTTCAATCTATTAATGCGCCTTGGTAAAATTCAGACGTATAGTGTCCGCGGCCTGTCTTGCGTTCGCCCCAGAACGAACACAGATAATAGATTGTATATTTTTGGTAGCAGAGTGCCTCGTTGATATACAAGATGGTTGCAAAAACAATGGCGGCCGTCGATTAAAGCCGCTCCCTCCAGGAAGACGTAGCCGCTCATAAAATACCCTGCAGGACTCAAGATGCGCTACGCACACAATAATTGTTTATTTGGTGGAAAATGTACACCTAAAAAGACCCTGAGAAAAATCACAACGTTATGTGAGGTGTAGTACTACCTACTATACTTTGTTCCACATTATGTTTGCAGGAAACCACAGTATGACGCCACGTTTCCTTCCAGTACGAGTGCAAAATTCACGTAAATTTCCCACTCGTAGATTCTAACAGTAACCAGTAACTGTGTAGAGTTTACAAGTGTGATGTTTTTGCCCTCAAACTGCAAGGAAAATATGGCGTCATACAGTCAGTTTCCTGCGAAGATAATATAGATCAAAGTATAGACAAAAACCACTATAGGGCAGTGACACGATGTAGTATTATTGTGTATAACTCTATGGTGGAGCCAGTAACTGGGTTAGCTGCAAGGAGCACTGGAGGGAGAAAGGAAGATCGTTTTATTGAAGCCAATGCTATTAGACTGGATTTCTTAAGCCTATAACGCGCGATTTTTGTTGTTGGAGAAAACAACGTTCTTTTAAGCCTAAGAAATCCGCTCTAAAAGCACTGTCTTAATAGAAGTGCCGTTGTTTTCCGTTACATTTTAATCTAGTGCACCTTGCAGCTATTACCTCAAAATGGTGTCTCGTAGCCAATATGACGTCACTTGACGCTGCTCTTGCAGCTTATGCTTTATTTCTTTTTGTTATCCGTCTTGCAGTTTTTAATTTTATCCAAGTGTACCTTTTTATAGGATTTTGAATTCGCATTTTAATCGTATGCTGTAATTTTGTAATTTATAACCAAATGCAGTAAAAATTAAAGGACACAAGACTATTTTCGAATTGAATTAAGTATCGTCAATGATTTATCATTAGAAACCCTCGTTAAGCCTATCTATACCCACGCGCCATGGCTGTTTGCCGTGACGTGCATGTCACGTGACTGGGCTAGTCCAATCAGAAGGCGAATTTTTTTTTTATTTCCACGAATTTACGAGCTCCTAACTGAATAAGGGATTATTGCGAAACTTTTGAAAATGCGTGCGGATTGTGCCACAAGAAATGGGACGTCGACAGCTACGTCATTAGCACCAACCTCAGTCACAGTGCAGTGGTCCGGGCTGCTACTACACCACACATTACAGAGGTGCTAAACAAACCCCAAATCTGTAGACCTTATCAAACATCTGTACCGCCTGCAAAAATTAAAAAATCCCAAACAGATTCGGAAATGGCAATCGCGAAAATACAGTTGACTTTGAAACGTGTGAAATACCATTCATTTTTTTTTTTAACTTTAATAACAGCCTATCCTCTTTAAGGGTCTAAAATAATGGTAGCTTAATACTGAGGAACGTAAAGTTGCCTTATAAATAAGCTGGTCTCCTACCTTCGTTAACGTTCTTGTCATAATTAGATAGGGGCCAGTTTTAATATGCTTGGCCCCTCCCCCTTCCCCCTTCTCCCCCTCTGTTTCCCATTCCACCCCCTTATTACCAGCATGTTTAATATTTCTCAGGAATGCAAAGAATGCCCCATATGGGTCCTGGCGTTTGCCTTTGTTGCTTTCTCATGCTTAATCCAGCCAACCAGCCAACCAACCCCTAGTGAGCGTGCAATAATAGTGTCTGTTGTCTTTTCTCTTGCTCTGGGGTCAGTTTGTACGCACTCGTAAAAATTAAAGTGAAGTTTTGGGAGGTTTAAACTTGTGCGTTGCAAAACAGGCATTTCTTAAATTCGGATTCTGTGTTAAAATTTTACGCAGCGGTTTTTGAGAAATGACCAGAACGTACCATTGAATCTTGGTTTGTCGCACACACACATGAATTCGATTGTGGCGTGTTAAAGATCCTGGGTTTTCTGTCTTGGTTTTCCGCTCCAGCTAAATTGTCCCTCTCATTGTCATGGGGCAGATAACCCAGTTCGAGCTAGTGCTCCTTAAAAACAAAGCAACACATAAATTTGGTACGGCACACGCAACAAGCAAGATCGTCGGTGGAGTCTGTGACGCAATGCACTGCTCCACAACGAACGAAAAAAAGTTCGAAGTCATGAACTCAAAATGGCGGCTAAAATTCTCAAAATGGAGTCGCAAATCCTCAAAACGACGTCTCAAAATGGCTTCTCAAATTCCCATTGGTTTGGAGACGACCAAATAACAAAAATGGTTGCTTTTTTTTGCAACGTAACTTTACGCTCCGCATTTAAAAATATATGCCGTGTTAATATTTTGGGTTGAAAGGGCGGGGGTGCCGTGAGCACAGGTGAATTAACCCTCACCTCAACTACGTTTTTACAAAGCCAATAATCCAAATAGCCCCAAAAGGTTTTTTTTTTTAAATGTATTATGTCAACACTTAATCTAGAACAATCATTTGATATTTCTTTTGCCTTCTGTTTGACATGTTTAACATTATTTTAGTCGAAATGTTTCTTTTTTTTAACCCCATGTGACCGGAAAAATAACTGTTGTTTAAAAAAAAAAGTTCGTTCGTTAACGACACACATTAGCTTCATTTAAAATAGTCTCGATGCAGTCGTCCATGGATGAATAGGCCTATTTTCAACAAAATTCTCCCGGTTAGCTGCTACTTATGGAATTAAAACGGCAGGTAATAATTAGGCCTAAAATCTGACAATTACGCATAAAATTTAAAACTAGGCCTAAAACTTACGTATTTTTAACCGGGAATTGTAATGGTTACTACTTTTAGATTATATAAGTGAGAGGGCTGTTGCAGTGCGTGATAGAGGTGTGCGCCTCCACATTTTCGAAAGTGGCGGAAGTGTACAGAAGACCGGTGGCGACTAGGTAGTTGCTGCAGGCGCTTATTTTCTTTAGCATGTCATAAATTTAAATCAATTTTCACTGTTGCGACTCGTCTACAATACGCAACCACCTCGACAAAGGCGTCAAACAGCTACGATATACTCGGCAATAAAATACAGCATCGTAAATTTACAGCACCGTAAACAAGCATTGTTCTTGTAACTCGCTATAGAAAACAAGTTCGGGGCGCAGGCTGCCGCGTATTATACGAAGCCCACAACACGTGACAACAGTTCGTCAAAAACACAGACGTTAGGCGTACAGATACTGTGCCTATATATAACACCATAAAACGGCTATAGTGCCTGTAGACACGAAGCTATGGCGTGTGATATAATTGAAATTCAATGAGCAGACTATGAACAAAAAAAACGTCGTGCGCCATGCAAGCAGCTACTATCAACTCTTATCAGCATTAAAATCAAACATGAGGGGGAGGAGGGGTAATTTTACGTCTCGATGAGTATGGAGGTCTCCTTGCTAATGAACTAGCCTCCTATTGGCTGAAATTATGCTAGGGCGCTTTATATACCACGTACTTCCGGTTTGGGTGGAGAACTATTAGTGTTTCCACCTATCCCAGTCCAGAAACCTGCCTCCATATTGAACCAATCCGTTAGACACCTCTATATTAACATCAACTCCAATGGGTTCATTGAAGATGCAGACTGAAGATTAAAACATGCATCTCTCCCGGCTCTTAATTTCGTCATTAAGCTAATTATGGGGTTGGGGGATGGAGGGAGGGAGAGGGACTCTCTTAGTAATTGGTCCTCTGAGTATATTAATTAGGCTTATTAAAAAGGACGAAAAATGATAAGCCTTTGTGATGTGTAGCTAAGTGCGTACTGCGTAGTGTTGAAAGTGGAGGTTGAGAGATCATTAGGGTGATACGGATGTTTTATTAATATGATGATGGGATTATTCTGCGATCATTTTTTTTGAAGTGAAGAGTTTTAATCGATGTAGCTCTTAACAACTTATACGCTAGATTTTTAGTTATATGTTACAGTGAAGGTACAGATGGGCTCATACGATGTGGTATGAGGTATGGCTATGGCTGGGACCGCATCAAACATCCAGAGTATGAGGTATGTCATTTACCTCATACTGGAACTGCCTGCCTGGAGCTGCGTACCTGGAATGGTTTTTAGATGGTGTAAGTTTTGTGCCATGGATCTAGGTGTGTTGGCTTACATGGAAGTGTGAGGGATTACATTGGATTTTGAGGTCGGCTTCAAAGCAGATTAATTTTTTGGTGAATTTAAAATCTTAGAATACTGAGGTTAGGTTTAACTTCCCCCCCCCCCCAAATTTTTTTAAACTAATTATTAAACTTTTAACAGGTTGTCGTAATCAGCCTGGAGTATGACACTTTAGCACCTTGTTTTTTTTTACTGCAAGTTGCGCAAGTATTTCAACAATGATCGGTATGAAGCGATGGAATTAATTTGCACACTTATAAACGTTGTTTGTGTTACGATGCCCTTGTTTGTTGTCCTTTTCTTTTTTATCCGTTTTTTTTTTACCCTTTCTGTCCCGTTCTTAGCAATTTTTGCCCTTTTCTCCCTGTTTGGACCTCTCTCTGTCAGTGCCGCCAGCATGTGTCAGCACAAAAGGGCTTATTTCGAAAAAGGCATCTTTCGAAAAGGGCAGGGGCAGCCCCCCCCCCCCTATACGTATCGTTGTTTATTTACGGCAGTGACACGGTGGTAACGAAATTTCAAAAAACCGTGGACTCGTGATATTTCGCCTACCTCATGCGCCATTAAACAACCTCGATCGTTCACTATCCTTCAATACAAGTTAGCGTTATTTTCGATTACAAAACCTAGCTGTTATTTCCGAACAAGCTATTTTCACGTATAGGAGAAATGCATTAGCACAATCAAACAAAAACTGCCGCTATGTAAACACTCTTGATGACTTGAAAACACGTCATCAGACAGCGCCCACATCAAAAATGATATCACTGTCCTCATATAATGAACACGCTACACATACACACACACACACACACACACGTCGCTTAAGTACTATCTTTTCATATGGTTACGCCAATGGAAACTAATGATTATGGTTGCCGTGAAGCAACAGAGTAATCAGAAATGTTCATGATTTTCCTGGCAGCCAACCCCCCTATGCAATCACAAGGGCCGTTTCCTGAAGCGCCTCGTTTGCAAGTGGGTGGGATGGATGGGTGGGGTCACTTTTCAACTTGCCACCGAAGTGAAGCTCGAATTTAATGCTGTTATTTAGACATAAACGTTTTATAAGGCTGCTCCCCCGTGTCTCTCAATTCTGGCATTTGAAGAGGAAGTGTCACTCGGTTAGACGTATGAAAACTCGCCACGAAGCATTTAATTCGTCGAAAATCCATAAACTGTGTTTTTAGATTGTTTTTTTTTTTTATAAAAATGTCGTTAATTTAAATGAGCTGGTTTTGTGCATTGATTCCTTCAGGGTATCTGTAAGCCGTAAAAATGTTGTAGTTCGTAAACCGGCGCGTCGTTGGTGAATGTTTGGTAACTGGCAAAAACACAGGCAAGAGAGAGAGAAAGGTTCTCATCAAGATGGACAACTTGTCTTACATAATGTGGAAGGCCCTGGCAAAACAAACCGATAAATAGTATTTACAAGTTGCACCGTAACAGCATGAACTTACGCGTGAAAAACGCCTTGTGGTTATCCGCTTGTTATATCCCATGTCTTAAGGGATACGTACTCGTAGAATTTTTTGTATTCTTCACCCTGTTACGGTACGATTGCGACGTCATTATGACATCCTTTGGCATAATTGTTTGTCCCCATTTGATGCCAAGAAACCTCCACCAGAGTCTTAACACGACACCAACTCGACAGCGTTTTCAACCCAAAATCGTCACCAGAACGATTCGTCATCGCATCGACTCTCATTCACGCGACACCAATAAACCACAAGAGAGTGTCATTTTGAACAAAAAGCAGCAGTTTATTTGCGTACTTGCTGTTAAGTTACGTTGAATCTTTAATCACTATTTTCTTAAGTTTATTTACAAAATTATAACACTGAACGTAACAAACTCGCCCACCTAACACAGTGAATTAATGCAAATAAATGCAACCCCACCCCTGTTTCTAGCTCGTTTGTGATTGGTCGATAGTCGATTCGTTTGCAGTATAGGCCCCCGGGGGGGCGCCCCGCCGGCAGGGGGGGTGGGGAGCGAAGCTCGGCAAGGATGGTTTGTTCGCTTGTGTGGTTTTATGCCTGATGCGTACAGGCAACCGTCTAAAATTAAGCTCTATTATAGGGGACTACGACGCGACATCTCGCATAATCTACGCGATTATTGCATGCAACAGGGTAATTTTTCGGGTTCGCGACAATTCTGTCTCCCACGACAATTCGGTCCCGGATAATTCGGTCCTAAAACTCGGCCCCGGACAATTCGGTCCCCAAAAAAATAAGACCACATAGGACGATTCGGTCTCAAGTCAAAAAAAATTGCTGAGTTAAGAAAAAAAAAAATTGCCAGTTAAAATTTGAGCAACAACTATTACAACTCTGACTAAAAAAAAACGAGAATCTTACGTTGAGTGCAATGCCAGTTTCTACTTGAAGTTTATTTATTATTTTTCAACTCCCTGGCTTAAAAACGCCTCTTAGATACTAAGGACAGCTCATAAAACCGAGTTCCCCCTAAAAAATGTACGCAGTAGGGCGGGCGGGGAGGGGGGGGGGGGTTAATGGAAAGGTGACGTATTTTCAGGTATGGGAATTATGCTAAGAACACTGGTGCTACAAAAGAGGACGGGGTCTAAATTCTTAGATAAAAGGGTTAGGTAATTTGTGAACGCTCCCCAATCCTTGCTGCAATTTCAAAACTTGGGGTCCTTCACGTTTCGATGGAAGTTCTACCCTTTGCTTCTTGAGCAATGGTCAAGGCAACGCTACTGAGCTTAGTCTGTTTGAATGGCTTTGATGGCCAAACCACAATAACCACAGTTGAATGACTATGGCCAATCAAGGATTCTGTTCCAGCTCTCTGCAGCATTACTTGTTCGACTGGTATCTGCACTTGTTGCTGCGTTGTTTTATAGTACTACGTGGAGTTCAACTAATTTGCATTTATTTACATAAACCCCACTTAACCACGAGTTATTTTTTTGGGTGGGACCGAACTTTCGTAGGGCTATTTTTTATATGGGACCGAACTGTCGCACTGTCTGTAATTTTGGGACCGAATTGTCCGAGACCGAGTTGTCTAGGACCCATTTTTTCGCAACTTGAGTTACGCAGGTCAATTTTCAAAGGCACCCCATAACCTCAGTATTGCAGCGTCACTATAACTTTGTTAGGAAATTTTTTGGTATCTTTGCTACACCTTCGAGGCAACTTTAAATTTTATTCGAGACTTGACACTATTTATGGAGAATTTGGTGCGCAACGTAATGCGTCACACTGTAGACAAATTAAATATGTATCAGCCTGAATTGCAAATTATACTCAATACTTAATGGTTGCTAAGTTGCAGTCACGAACGCCGCGACGGACACAACTCAATACAGCAAATAGTCCAGACTGAGGTGAATAAAGACGTAGTTAGTCCTATCTGTCTGTCATTTGCTGTCACAAATGGCATTTCTCAATAAACGTTTATCATTATCCTGCATCGTTATTATGCCAAAAGACAAGCAAACGAGGAAACAGCGAGAACGAAACGAGATTTATGGGGAGGGGTTAAGTGGAATGGAAGTTGGGAGAGGTGGGGGTAGGATCGGGAGGGGGGGTTCGTTGTCTCGTCTCTTTCTACAACTAGAAACGGAAGTCAGTCGAGTGATGAGCCAGGTTAAGTTGGGGAGGGGGACCGGGGGTGAGTGGTAAGGTAGGAGTTGGAAAGGAAAACATGTGCCAGGAAAACTGATCCTGGTGGGGGAATAATCGGTAATAACCTATTCTTGTGGATCGATATCTTTTTGCAGTAATTAGTGGTTCGTAATGCGACAGAGAAGAGAATTTTGTGTAACTCAACCCTGCTCAAGGTTAGAGATAGGACTCGGTGTTATGTAAATGCTGCTAGTTGCACACTTGGTTTTAGGCCCTTGGTTCTAAAATATTAAAAAAACAGATAGAGTAGATTGATGTTGTTGGCTTTTTTTTTTTAAATTGCAAAATGGAAGATATTTTAATTATTGGTTTCTAAATGTCTTCCCTTAACTGTCATTAGGAACCTACAATACTAAGGATTGACCGGTACCACTTTTAAGTGATCTAGATCAATACCTTTGCCGTACATTCTACCCATAGCGATTAGATAGCTAACCAATCTGCCATACTGTGTCTATGCAATGCCACTATGGTGTAAACTACTCTGCTTGCTTACATTATTACTAAAAAATATTGTTGGCCACAAAATGAACAATTATAAGCCAACCAAGAAGATATTGGTCAAAATCTGCTCTGAAATGCCACACACCATGTGTCTTCACATTCTCATCTGGTTTCATTTTTATCGCAGATTTAAGTTTTTGATGCTTTTACAACATTGTCCAAGCTTAAAACGCATTTCGTTATCGGTTGGCCCATTCTATATGGATAATTCTTCGTAACTGGACAATTGTTTTTTTCTTTTTGGTAGTGGTAGGAAGAGGAATGAGGCTTAACGGCTTAATGGAGGGTTTTGAAAATAAAATTGAGGGGGAACTCGTGGTGTTTGGGGAGGGGGGGGGTGTATGCATCCCTGGCTCTATGTATAGGCAACAGTTGATTTTTCTGCCAACATATTGATGAGATTTGGGTATTATGCTGAATCAGTCAATAATTAGTACACTAGCCTACTCCTTGTTTTTCAAGTAGCCTACACTTCTATGGAGAATTATTGCATTGTGTAACTAATTACACCCTAACCCACTAGACGGGTGCTCCTCTCTCTCAACAAGCATTTCTAACTCTACCAAAATAAATGCCTTGATCAAAGATCCAGTTTCTACACCCCCTGCAGGCTTAGACGAACCCCCATCCATATTACACTTGAGCCCACCCATCCATAGGGGTGTATTCTCTTGTTTCT
>JAHWFP010039484.1:0-57867 GCA_023313725.1 Lithobius niger | reverse complement strand
CGTACTCCAGCAGCTCCCTCCCCCCTTTAGCGCCGTCACTGTAAGTTTAGTATCTTGTAAAAGTCACTTGTTAAATCCACCAAAAACATGGAATAATAAGCTTTCATTTACGGTCTTTTGCAAGCTTCTTAAAAGGGTCTAAAATGAAAGTATATTTTCCACGTTTTGGTGGCTCTTTCATTCAGCCGGTTGCAAATTCAACAACTGACTTTATACAAGATACAAACTTGCTGATGAAGCCTTAAAGTCACTAAGCTTTTGTTTTCTGAAATCGCCGCCAGAGTGTGCTTGGCTCTTCGATCAGAACCCGCGAAGCGAAGCCAAGAAACTAATGACAATTTACAGTAGCGATGAAAAGATAATAGACGTCTTCATCTTCTTTCGCACGATGAACACTCAATGGACGGAACGAAAAATGAAAACAAAAAAAAAACAAGAGCGAAACCCACAAAAAAAAACAACACTACATGAGGGTGTCGGCTCGCTAAAGGCAGTCAGCCGGGCCAGTTCAGCGCCGTAAATGATTATTATATCGACCTGTTTTAGGACAAGCAGGCATCCATGTTGTTGTGCATGTCGTCATCATTTTTGTCGCACCTTGTAACTAGCGCGCGAAAAGGCAGTTTATCCGAATTGTGATTGGCTGGCGGTGCATGGTTGAGATTCTTATTAGAGACTCGAAACTTGTTGCCATGCATGTGTAAGGGTTGGGTGTAGGGGGGGGGGGGATGCAACATGGAATATAATCATCCTCTTTACTCAGCCAATCGTGAACAAGTGTTTGGGTTGGGTTGTAATCACGTCGACGTTATGGCTCTGGCCACCCAACGTGAGTCGGCGGAATTAAAAAAAAAATAGGCCTATTGTATTTTTTTTTATTATCATTATATTTCGGCGGCTGCGTCTTGCAGTCTTTTTCGATTATAGAGATTCCGTCCTCCGTCGTCTACTTTCCGTTCATCACCCTACTGATCATACACAACCATTTTTCAAGATTTTCGAGAACTTTTCCAGTCTCGTAATTTCATTTATTCCAGGTTTTCAAGGATTCGTACGAACCCTGAATTATACCTTACCTGTAGGGTTGTATTCACACTAAGGCGCTTATTTTTTAAGCATTTTCTAGCGATGGCGTTCAGCCAAAACCAATGCACCAGTCATTAGCTTGCAAATATCAAAATGGTGAAAGCATTTGAATACAGCAGTAAGGTTTCACGTGGACTAAACTGTACAGCAACACTGCTGTATCTGAAACCTTACTACTAAGGCTTGTTTGTGTTCCTTTGCTGTTTTGACTTCGGTTCAGTTTAACCTACACCTTAAACATCAAACGAGTTCGTTTTTGTTTTCTAGTTAACTGCTGTCCTCCGCCATAGGTTTTGAAAACAATAGATGTTAATAAGTCTACTCAATTTCGAGAAATGTAAAACCAGTCTAACAAAAGCCTATATGTCAGTGGGTTTACGACTAAAGTTTCATAAGGAAGAGAAAAACTGTAATTTAGAAGAAGAAATCAAACGTCCGTCGTAATTGGGTGGTTACGTTTAACCGAGCGCTTGGTTCTTCATCCTGCATGGGAAATTAATGTTACATGGCTAAAATTCAATGAGTCCATTAATTTGTGGGGATGCAGATAAGATGAAAGAAGGGCAAAGTTCACCCATAAAAACATTGAAGAAGTGTGTTAGTATTTTTTTTTTTTACTGTTTTTAAGGTGAACAAGGCCTAAATGTAAAAAGTATCGGCCGAAAATTAATCCTTTTGTATTATATGCCTCTGAGGGACTAGACTTTATCAGTAGGCTGTTTTATCAATAGAACTCTATGGATTTATTAGTCACAGTAAATTAAAGACATTTTTGTTGATGAATTTACAGTATTTATCAAAGTTCTTATCAGTATATATCAGAATTTATCAGAAGAATTTATTTCTTTACAGTATTTATCAGAAGACAACTTTTAATTATCGCCCAATACTTGTTAGATTTAGGTTTGGATTACCTTTGAAACAGAGAAAAATACTAAGCTTGAAAAACAAAATACTTGCTTTTAAAAAGACACGAGCAATATTTACAACAGAAACTGACTTCATCTAATTTGATTCGTTTTTAGCGATTTAAAAAGACTGTTTTTCTCATCTTTCCAAGGCTGGAAGGTTTTCCAGCGGAAGAGATTAAGTTATAGGCTTAGATTTCTCCACAATTTCAATACATGAGTAAAAAGAGTCATGAATAAGACTAAACACTTTCAAACCATTGAAAAAATGATAAAACTGTGTCTCCCCTAAAACTGAATCCAATTTGATGACACGAATTCAAGATGGCTGCTCACTGACTAGCATGACATTTGTTGCTACCTTCATTGTCGTTTCTGTTGTAGCTATTGGTTTTTTTTTCCGTTTTTTTTTTTTAGAAAGTATTGTAAAGCATTTTTACACTGTTTATAGGTGAACAAGGCCTAAATGTAAGAAGTACTAGCCTAAAATTAAAAGTTAGGTATTATTGTTTGCCCTCGTGGGATTACTTCGCCCGTCAGTGGTTGTACTGGTCACACAAAAATTAGACATTTTTATCAATGAATTTATAATATTTACCAAGATTCTGAGAAATTGGGTGAAGAGTCCCATCTACAACGCATTTGATGTGAAAATTAACGACACTGAGCCATCACCGAAACTCGAAACACTTGCGTAAACTATCACTATCTCATTCTGTGCTCGGAATCTCTACGCGATGTGTTTTTCGCCCGAGCCCAAGTCTTATACAAGTAATCTAGAATTTATAGGGCTGGGGAGGAGAATTTGTGACCGAGACCCTATATTGAATCGTCCTAGATCCATGCCAATTAGTTCCGTCTAAGTTTATAGAGGGCGCCACGAGTTTTATGTGGGAATTTCTACTCAGTTTTCAGCCTAAAATTAAACTGAACAAAAATAAAACTAGCTTGTATTTAATTCTTATTTAGTTTAGTTTAGTTGTAATTTAGTTTACGTTAGACTTGGGCTAAAAAAATGAGCAAAACTACCAGATGGAACACGTGGCGCCCTCTGAAAACTCTGATGGAACTAATTGGAATGGATCTAGGACGTTTCAATAGTGACTTTTTAGAGTTACAAATTCTCCTCCCCAACCCTATACATTCTTGAAGAAATGTATATGTACATTTCTAACCAGGCCTAACTGACCTCGTTGTCCTGAACGTACAAGGATTTTTTTTAAGATTCTTAGCATAGCCTGGGAACGATAAGGATTGTTAGCCTCCAAGTGATAAGGAACTTTGACTCGAAATTAACCGTGTACACAGTTTCAGGCATGTTGGCTTAGCAAATGTTAATGGTGAAATCGTCATGTCTCTACGTCATTAAAAATGTACGACATGCGTGTGTGTTTGTACTGCTACTCCTCTGGAACTAAGGCACCTAAAGCTTGTAGTTGCCTAAATGAAAGATAAATTAAAATACGCTTCCGATAGGGTCGTTTTTCATTACCTGTAACTTGAAGTTTTGACCCTGAAATACGCTAATTTTTTTCAATGCTCTGAAACCTGATCATGGCGTCAAAATTCGCTCAGGCAAAATTATTGTTCAGACAAACTTATCATCAGAGAGAATCTTGCATGCTAAAGAAAACAACCTAATGGACGAACAATTTCGCATCTATACGTATTGCAGCAACACTGCATACAGATTTTAAAACATAGCTTTTGCTTTAACTCGCTGGACGCACGGAAAACGCATACGTGTAGGTCTTAAAACGTTGTCAAACATTCGCGATTCGAAATGTATGAAGGTGCTCGGATTGAGCGAGGAAAGCGAGCGATTTCCACGCAAAGTAAACCTTTTTCAACGCTTTTCTCGCTTTGCCCTCTCAATCGTTCATTTGCCTCAAACAAACAAACAAAATCGTACGTTTTGAACGACGTCGATGAAATGCAGGCGTGTCGAGGAACAAAGGAACGCAGGCGTGTCGAGGAACGAGGATGAACGAACAGTGAGCACCAATTACAATTAGCTTGCGTCGAAATAATCAGTACGTTGATGTTGTGATGCTCTGCTGATCGAATAAACTACGTAGAGAAAAGATCGACGCCGATTGAGTGAGCGAGAGGCGAATGATATGGCTAGTTATAGGCCTAGCCTTTATTAAAATGTTGTACTGACGTAATGAGAAATAGCGTATGACAAGTAACGTTACATCTGAATGCTTCCATTTGCATTATCTTTCGTACTCTCAAAGTATGGTTAACTTCAGAGCAATACAGGTAACGATAAGGGTAAGGATTTAGACATTTTTTAATTCCAAATTTCCATGACAATTCCACGTTTTCCATAGGTGCATCCAATGACAATTTACAGATATTTACAAGATTTTTAGTTTGGGAAGCAGTTTGCTAATGTTTTTATTAATATTTGTACGAAAACAATCCAACATCCCGGAAAATAGCTGTTTATAGGGCAGTGACACGACGTAGTATTATTGTATATAACTCTGGTGGAGCCAGTAACTGGGAAAGCTGCAAGGATCACTGGTGGGGGAAAAGAAGAGCGTCTTACTGAAGCCAAAGCTATTGGACTGGATTTCTTAGGCCTAAAACGCGTGATATTTGTCGATTTGTTGGCAGTTGCTGACATTTTTAAGCAAGTGGAATCTTTATTTTCCAATTACAACCTAAGCAGCATAAGAGATTGGAGAAAACAACGGTTTTTTAAGCCTATGAAATCCACTCTCAAAGCACTGGCTTGACTAGAAGTACCGTTGTTTAACCCACCATTTCAATGTAGTGCCCCTTGCAGGTATCCCTCTTGTAGCCAATATGACGTCACTTGACGCTGCTCTATAGACGACACTAGTCCAGACGGGGACTAAACGCATTTTCATCACAAATATTGGTACAAGCCTAAGATTCAGATATGTCTAAATACTTCTAAATATTAAACCGCAAATTAAAATATTTGCTACATCTTAGGCTTTTGTTTCAGATCTGCTAATTCAATGGAACTTACCTATCGGACACAAAGGCATTTTTCAAATTTCCGTGTCTCTTCCTTGGTTTAAAAAAAAAAAATGTTGTTTCTCCTGAAATTTCCCCGAGATTTTGACTGTATTTTCGTTTTCCCTGAGATTTTCAGGGGTTTCCAGGTTTTGTTTGAACCCAGTTATAATGGTGTTGCACTGTCAGTGCAGTAGCGGATCCAAGATAAAATTTTATAGTGTCCGCGGCCCATCTTAATTTCGCCCCAGAATGAACACAAATACTCGATTGTACGTGTTTGGTCGCAGCGTGCCTTGTTGATATCCAAAGTAGTTACAAAAACAATGGCGGCCGTCGGTGAAAGCCGCCCCCTCCAGGAAGATGTAGCCGATCACAAAATACGTGCAGGACTCAAGATACGCCGCGCACACTATAGGAGGGATTTCGCATCAGCTAGGGGGTCGAAGACATAATTTTCCAATCGTGGTCCCGATCTCCCCACCGGCGGGGGGGGGGGGAGTAAAAGAGTTTTTGGTACCCGCCAATTCCTATTTAAACTACAAATTCTGGGCAACATAAATTCGTTTTATTCTCAGAGATTTCTTATTTGATGACTTATAACTTGGTAAATTCTTCATGTCGTGGATTTTTTTGGCTTCGAGCCATTCTGCTCATCTTAAAAATAGTGAAATGTTGCTGAAACGGTGGTGTAAAGAATTACCATTTTTAAAGATTTTTTTACGTCGGTATCGTCCTGTATTTCGTTTCCCTTCACTTTTATTTTGCTTTCGTCCATTTTTGTATTGCGCGTAGTAGACTGTAACAATGGAAACGAAAGCAAAATGAAAGTGGACGAATGCAATAAAAAAGGGACGAAACCAACGTAAAAAAAGTTGTAATTGCGATGTTTTTTTTTTTAAGTGTGCCTCTGTCTGTACAGGGAATCATAATAAATTTACGCAGTTAGGGAAGATGATTTTAAACAATACTACTGTATTATCTTTCAGCTCTTGTGCCTGATTCGGACCGCCCCCCCCCCTCTCTGAATCCGCGCCTGTTTCAGTGACGATTTAACTCCCCCATCCCCTTAATATCAAACCAAAACGAATAAATTTCCCTCCTGGGGGTTCCAACTAACCTCAACAAATTGTCGCCGGTATCAAACATCGTTCCCCCACCGCCCCCACAACTTCCTCTCCTTTCTACTCTCGCCCAACCCCAGCACTCCCAACCCCCTCTCTCCCAATCCCAAAAGCCCAACACTGAAGCTCCCGTATAATCAGCTTAGGTCACGTGCATTAATCTAGCTTAACTTTAATCCGGCTCTGCTGATTAATGAAGAGCGTTCGGAATCACTTTGGCGTTGGTGGAGAACCAGGCTTCGCCCGGACCCCATTGGAATTCGGCGTCATCAGCACGAAATCGACAGTCAGATAGGCTGCAATATGGGAGGAAGATAAAATTTATACATCATTGAAAGAAATTATAGCCTCGGGTATTTTCACTGATGGAGATTGGGGCAATATCATGAAAAGAAAATCGAGTCATATCCGTTTAGAGAAAAAAAAGAATCTGAAACAAAAGCCACAAGGGTGAAAGAATCCGCTAAGTTTCAGACAATCAAAGTAGTGATATCAGAGCAAATATAGGTGCTGCCCTGGCAAGTTGCTACATTAGTTGCCAAGCTAATTCCACCGACTATATTAGATCGAAGGTTAAATGAAAAACTTGACCATTGCTACAACCCGTAGCAATGCTCAAATTTATCATTTAACGTGTGAAGTAATAGTCGTTGGGATTAGATTGGCAATTAATGTAGCAACTTGGTGGCAGGCATTTTTGCTGTGATATCACTACTTTGATTGACTGAAACTTGGCGGGTTCTTTCACCCTTGTACCGGTGTCACTTCAGATACCGGTGTCACTTAATTTGTAGTTTTATTTTTTTTATTTTTTGGTGGCATCTTATTTTTGCCATCCCCAAATTAAGTACTTTAGGCCAAGTTTAGCCGAAAAATATCAAATTTTTTTTTTTTTTAGTTTGAGCGGGACTTCAACCCCATACCTTAAAGCGCTTGCTGATTTGCATTCTGCCGAATTTTAATCGACCTGTTAATTTTCGGCGAAAGAGGAATTGCCGTTTCGTCAAATAATTTTTTCCCCCAAATTGCATCTCTCGCGCTGCTGCGCTCGCAGCGGCTAAGCATATAACACCGGAAACCGCAACTAATCAGAAATTCCTTCCAAGTAGAAATGCTTATTTATCTTTAATGTAATCTTAGAAGAATATTTCGATTCAGGGAACGGAATTCGACGAAACGGGAATTCCACTTTTGCCGAATTTAAGCACGACAGGATTGGGCGAAACGGGTTAAAACCGGCATAGCGGGGAAGGAGAAAGATGACTTTGAACCTTCATTGCTTCACGTCAAAATTTGAAATGTTGTTTACAACGCACTTAAAACGGGTTTAAAACAGAAACCGTATTTTCCAACAATGGGTTTGGCTTCATACTTTCAAAGTAAGAAACAAACAAGACAGCAGTAAGTTACCCTTTGGTCACAAATTGGAACGGACTGATGTATGTGAAGAAAGCAAAGTGGGATAGGCAAAACAGGATGGTCTGATGGGGGTGGCACAAAAGAAGTGTGGGGAAGGTGAAAAAAGCACATAGGCATAAGAGAAAGAAATGAATGAAAGGGGTCCCGTTCAGATGTCACCAAAGGCGTTCCATGTTGTGACCAAAGAGTAACTTGTTGCTGTCAGGTGTGTTATGTTTTGCTTTGAAAAATGATGCCAAAGCTATATGCTTCGAAGTGTAAGGTATACCGTCTTAGCCCGTTTTATGCATTGTGCTACAAAGTGTTTATTTTTAAACTGTATTTACGCATTTTGTGTTAAATTTTAGTTGTTTACAACCGGAGTTAATCCAAAAATTCACTGGGGCAGCTTGCTTGTACAGTAACGAGGCCAAGGAGAGACATTTTCAAACTCTACGATTTTAGAATGCTTTCTTACGCTTCCCCCAACCTTAAACTCGGTCTTACTAACCGTGTAAGGAAGGGTCCCGTTCGAAATCCCCACAGTCAGAATCCCTCATTGTTCTTCGAAACGATTAAGAAGTTGCATTTTTATTCATTAGGATTTCGACTGTCGCGAATAACCCGTCGGGATTTCGGCTGTCGGGATTTTGAGCATTCGGAATTTAGACTGTCGGAGGTTTGTCCTGGCGAAATTTTGACTGTCGGGAATTTTATTGTCGGGACTTCCGTTACAGGGATTTTTATTGTCGGGATGTCGACCGGACCCCGTAAAGAGTTCCATTTGGAATGGGAATTTTTGACTGTTTTATGCTTGTAGCATATAGTTTGGTATGTTCTTTGGAATGCATTGCAATGTGTGGCGTAGTGGCAACCCGGACCACTGCACTGTGACTCAGATTGGCGCTAATGACCTAGCTCTGTCGTCGCGCCATTGAGCCTCAATGCCCTTTCCCCTCCCCCTCCCCCTCCCCCCAACCTAATAGTCATACACAAAACACTGAACATAAACAACTATTCCCGCACAGCGAACTATGAACAGTTTTAAATTTGATAACCCTACAACATTTTTGTCAATCTGCTTAGGCGCCACCACGCTCCGCGCGAGACTTGGCCTGGGCGTTGGTTCCCAAATCGAAAGGGCGCCATTCCCGCATTTATTGGCCATAACTCGGAGGTTTTTTTTGGGCGACACAATCGAGGGTGTGATGGGTCTAAGACGTGCCGCCATGCTGGGCAGGGAATTAAGGAGGACGTGGGAAGGGTGTCGTTTTGTTGGGAGTGGGTGTTAATCTGTGAGCTTGGAGCAATATTTATCCTCCGGGAGGCGTTGAAATTGCTTGTCACTCGCTGGCGTTGGCTGCGGAGTGATTTGTCATGCTTGGGACTCCTTGTCTGACCAAGAGGCGACCAAGTGAAACCAAACTACTTAACCTTTGACACGGAGTGGGGGAGGAATCGGGCGGGGAGACGTCGGAAGAGGAGAGATTATTAGCCTTCCCCCTTCTGTCTCTAAAGAAAGAAATAACCGTAGACCGAGGTGTTCGACAAAGCTAGGAATGTCGTACACCCAAGATTTAGATTTGTAAATCGGTTGCAAATCTTGTACAAATCTTGCATATCTGTAAATCTTGGGTGGATCATCTCAATCTTGGGTAAATCATTCAAATCTTGTATATCTTGTACAAATCTTGTAAATCTACTAGTATTAATCTCGTAAATCGCGTAAATCTGGTGTAAATCATTTAAATGTGTAAATCTTAAATCTTGGGTAAATCATTCAAATCTGTGTAAATCTAGTACAAATCTTGTAAATCACGTAAGGCTGGCGTAAATCATTTAAATCTGTAAATCTAGAGTAAATCATTCAAATCTGTGTAAATCTAATTCAAATCTTATAAATCACGTAAAGCTGGCGTATATCATCTAAATCTTGGGTAAATCATTCAAATCTGTGTAAATCTAGTACAAATCTTATAAATCACGTAAAGCTGGCGTTAATCATTTAAATCTGTAAATCTAGAGTAAATCATTCAAATCTGTGTAAATCTAGTACAAATCTTATAAATCACGTAAAGCTGGCGTAAATCATTTAAATCTGTAAATCTAGAGTAAATCATTCAAATCTGTGTAAATCTAGTACAAATCTTATAAATCACGTAAAGCTGGCATAAATCATTTAAATCTGTAAATCTTGTGCAAATCTTTAAATCTTCTGCAAATCCGTGTAAATCTTTAAATCTTCTGTAACTCCGTGTAAATCTTGCAAAACTTCATGTAAATCATTAAATCTTACTTAAATCTTTTGTAAATCTTTAAATCCCACCAAATCCGTAAATCTCCGTATATCAAGTGGAAGATTTTTTGTCTTTGTCGAACCCCTCGCCGCAGACTGAGTTTGGAACGAGGAGAATTAGTTTATTAACGGAAGTGTCTTCGTTGTGGAGCAGAGTCTTGGTGGATGCTTGGGAGATTCCCGGGTCGATTCCTTCTTTGGTTGTGGGTTATTTCTTTCCTCTGCTTTCCTACGTTGATATTAACTGTTGCTCAAGTTGTTCGACATTGCAATGTGTGCAGAGAAATACAATTAAAACTAGATCCCAACCTTTAAAACTTTTGCTACCTTGACAAAGGAAGAATAATGTAAGGCTTACACACTCGACTATATTCTGGGCTAAATTTTTCAGTGGTCTTCGGGAAAGTGTTCTTCCGTTCATCAACGTAGCCTACTGATGATACATTACCATTTTTCAAGATTTTAGAGAATTTTTTCAAGCACGGAAAACCATTATTATTCTCCAGGACAATTCCATGTTAGCAAGGATTCGAACGAACTCTGAATTACAGTGTAGGGGTGTACTAATCACACTAAGACGATTAGTTTTTATCCATTTTCTAGTGATGGCACTCGGCCAAGTACACTGCACCAGTCATTAGCTGACCGATCGTGTGCAAAACATAAAATGGTGAAAGCATTTGAATGCAGCAGTAAGGTTTCACGTGGACTAAACAGTACAGCAACTCTGCTGTATCTGAAACCTTGCAGGAAACTTTATCTGCGTTCCTTTGCTGTTTTGTCTTCAGATCAGTTAAACTATACCAAACGAGTTCGAGTGAAAAAAATGCTCTTGTGCCGACATTTGCTGGTACAGCAGAGCCTGAGAGATGGCCTAGAGGCCTAAAAAAAGCCTAAAACGTCTAAAAGAGCAAAACAAAAAAAAACAAACAAAAAAACAAGAAAGCCAAAGAAAGGAGCAGAAAAGGGTAAAACGGGTGAGCCAAGAAAAAAAAGCCCCCCATAACAGTGTCACTAAAACTTACTGTACCCTTCTACTAAAAGTTGCCCCTGCTACTCTTGGGGGGTCTGAAGTAATACCAGCACCGGAATAGCTTTTGATAAAAATATAGCCTATAAAAGTGCACATGTAAAACAATAAAACGCGACGTTTCGGGGATAATTTGCACCCCGTTATCAAGTGTGGATATCCGCTCAAAGGCTTCGTACACAAATAAAAGAACACAAAATCATGTTATGGCAGACACATCTTAAAAAATATAAAAAATTTAAAAAGTTTAAAAACCAAGAACCCCTACTGTATTTGCTACTGTATTTGCTACTGTATTTCCCTACTGTATTTAATGTTTCGGCCAGCAATACATAGGTTCATGGTTTTTAAACTTTTTAAAATTTTTATATTTTTTAAAGATGTGTCTGCCATAACATGATTTTGTGTTCTTTTATTTGTGTACGAAGCCTTTGAGCGGATATCCACACTTGATAACGGGGTGCAAATTATCCCCGAAACGTCGTGTTTTATTGTTTTACATGTGCACTTTTATAGGCTATATTTTTATCAAAAACTCTTAGGGGGGTCTGCGCACGCTAATGAGCCGTTCTATTCTTGACGAACTGTGCTTTGGTCAGACCGATTCTCTAACGATATTCATTGAAATAAGTATGTATCGGAATATTGGGAACAAATCGTAATGCACAGATTTTTTTTCATCATGCACGATCTACTTGACCCTTTTTGACTTTGTTTTTCTGATGGATAGCTTTGAAATACCTTAAAACGAAAGCAACATTCAATATTTTTAAATTTTATTTAAACTTGCCTAAATTATACGCCAGGGTTGGTGGCTTCTTTTAGGAACAAGCAAAAACGTGTGCCCGTCTTAAGATGTTAGCAATTTGTATATTTTGAAAATGTTAAATCTGTACTGAACAATGTCTTGTCATGGAGTTGGCTATAATACGTTAGCCTTTTTGATCATCACAACAAACAATTTTGATAGCTTCTTTATTCAACACTTTGCCCTAAGAAGTACACTGTGAAAACTATGTGTACTGACAGGACACATCAATGTGTACCTTCTCAGCCTCCCCGAACTGTGTACTGAGAGTACACAATTTGTACTGGTAGTACACAAGCTGTGACGAGAATGTGTACTGTCGCTGCACAGACTGTGTACTGCCAGTGCACAACTCGTGTGGAGGCTGAGAAAGTACACGTTCATGTGCACTGTTAGTACACATCATCTTCAGAGTGTATGCCCATACAATTTTGTGTCCTCTTCCTGTGCCTATGAAAAAGAATCACAAACTAGAAAATCCCTCAGAGTGGAAAGTCCGTAATTATTCTGTGACAATGTTTCATTATAACCAGTGTATTGTCGTTTTTGTTTTCTTGGTTGTTTGTATTTCTGATGTACCTCAAAACTGTTTTAATATTCTTTGACATATGTTACGTTTGCTTCGTGCTGCATTTCTTTAAAGTGTTATTGTTAACTATCTTTACGTTCAATTTGCATGCTGTTTCAAAAGTAGTGGGTGTTTGTGTTTAATTCAATTGCTATGTGTGCTTAGTATCTCTATCATAAACGATGTATTGTATATATAAGTGTTATGACAAAAACCCCGTGCTTCGGCTCGAGACAGTAAAGTCCTGGGCTGAAATTTCAAATCCCAGGGCACGAATTGATTCCATTTCTGCGTCATTGCAGGAGCAGGACGCCGGGCTAGACGGAACCACAACAGTGATGACGATAACAGTAAGTTCGGTCACCGCCAGCGGCGACTGTATCTATAATATACGTAATAATTGTTATAGCGACCCCCCTTTCTCCCCCTTTTTATTCATTGGCCTGTTCTTTGCATAAAAACTTTTGAAACTCTGAAAGCAAAAACCATCCTCAAATTCTTGTCTTGGCGCCGTTACAGGTGTTCCTACCACCTGTTCACTAGTGTTCTACTAGTTTTCCCACAGTACCCTTACCGGCATTGAAAACGTACAGAACCTCGTACAGCCGAAGCACGTGGGTTTAAAAAAGAATATTAACTGAAATTATGTTTCTGCCTACTCTACTTTCCATCTTACCACTGCAGATCAACACCAGCAAGGTACCATGCTACTTGCACCAATTGGGGCTGCTACCAGTCATGTTTTCAATGTGGCCGGCTTCACCATGTGAACAAGTTATGGCACACAGGTAAACAAACATGTTGAAAACATCCCTTAACTTCAAAGTAACATACGAGGTATTCTGAAAACGTTAAATACACGAGTTAAAAAAAATATATCAGCAATCCAGTTTGGTCTTCACATTATCTGAAGGATATTAACCATTAGCTATTTCTATGCTTAACAGTAAGTTTAAAGTGCCCCTAACGCAATACTTTAATGAGATATTTTGCTAATTCATCATCCTAAATGTCTTCATTAGCGTCCTTACAAATCATGGGTGTTTTCTAACATATTTGTTTACACATATAATGTCTTCATTTGTACACATATGATGTTCCCATTTTCGACCTTCTTTACACATATGGTGTTCCCATTTCCGCACAGCCACAGAAAAATTTCGTTGAAATAAAAGTACCTATGCTGTAAAGTATATCTATTTATCTCTCTGCTCTGCAGTGGTATATCGCATAACTTGGGCAAACTTATTATTAGTTGCCTAATGGTGGCATGATCACAAATTCTTAAAATCTCTATGCATGCAAATTTAAAATTCCCAGTATAAACGAAACTGTTCTGTCACTTCTCTGTCTAAGTCTTAGGTAGTTGGTACTATGCCGTTTTCTGTTAACGAATTTTACTTATTCTTCAAACCTTCTTTCTCCTCTTCCAGCTCTAAATATTGTAATCAAATGCATAATTATGTAAAACTTCAGGAAATGAGTGACTCGTTTAAAACCATGTGAGCTTATTACTAGGAAAAGGAAGGGTGCTGAAGAGTATTCAGGCACTGCTTTAGCATTGTGGTAGGAACAGGGCCCCCAACTCGGTGAAGTTTTGTACTACAAAAAGTCTTTAAAAATGCCTGACTTTCATGTAATCATAGCTTATAGTCAGCATAAGAAGATATTGATTCGATTCTACAGGGTACCCACCAACCTGCAGAACCTGGAAATCCTGGAAAATTCAGGAAATTTAGACTTATTTTTGAAAACCTGGAAAACTCAGGGAATTTAGACTATGTTTGAAAACCTGGAAATTCAGGGAATTTAGACTATGTTTGAAAACCCGGAAAATTCAGGGAATTTAGACTATGTTTGAAAACCTGGAAAACTCAGGGATAAAAAAAAACCTCAATATTGGGCCTAGTCCAAAGTGCATTAAACATATTCTGTTAAGACAATGTGATAAAATAAAATGTATCCTTGCACTTCTGTGTTAACACCTAAAATTAAATTGGCTGATTAAATTGAGCCATTCTTTTGAACTAAGGGAGCCGTCAAAACAAGTAAAACTAGTAAAAATTTGGGGCCGCCCTCTCCAGGAAAACGTAGCCGCTCATAAAATACCTGTAAGACTCAAGATAGGCCGCGTACACAATAAAGTACTTGAGTGGGTTGATGTGACCACATGAATTTTAACATATTTGTTTTTTTTCCGCTTTGAATTATGTTATGTTCAAGTTATGGAAATGTGCCTGAACGTTTAAACTTCGGTTTAAACACAAGAAAAAGGACGGTCGTAGGTATACCACCAAAAGAGTGTGCGGATATACGATGATCAACGGTGGGAGCAGAACAATTTTCCGCTAATGATAATGGGAAATCATTATTACCACATTTTAATCTCTCATTTGTATATTCACTTAGGCGTGCTCAGGCGATTCCCTCTGCAGCATTTATTTTAATAATTAAAATCTCTTCACAAACACGTGAACA
This sequence comes from Lithobius niger, assembly GCA_023313725.1. Lineage (NCBI taxonomy): Eukaryota > Metazoa > Arthropoda > Chilopoda > Lithobiomorpha > Lithobiidae > Lithobius > Lithobius niger. The sequence continues at coordinate 43,177 of JAHWFP010039484.1, read as the reverse complement.
AAGTACGTAGGTGTAGGTATTTATACTTTAGAAATCTAGCAACAAAACGTAAATATCTGTTGACAAAATATTAAGAGGCCGTTTTAGACGTAATAAGGTCCACAGCAAATAATTTTGAAAACAAAAATCATCCGATTCTTCAGTCGTAATCTAGTCAGGGCCAACGAGAGGTTTGTTCCAGCCTGGGCTTAATATTCCTCCAATTCAGCAGGCTATTCGCAAGCATAAGTTCAAGGCGAACAGAAAATTGACATCGGTATAATACTTGCATCTATTTGAGGTTGCGCTAAGGTGGTCTTGGTGGACGATCTGTGGCAGGGCTGTTCATCTGCTACTTTGATAGGTAACTGAAAAGGGATTCTGGAAAAATCTTTGCGAAACCTTCTGTGCAAGGTAGGGTAAGTGACTATCCCTCACATCAGCCATCGAATCTATTCTTGCCATGCATTCTCTCGCCCCACGACATTGTCGAAGGTTTGCCGGTTTGATTCTCTAGGTTTGCCCCTCCGCTTATTGCTACTCTTTTGTGTCTTAACAGCCGTATTCCAGAAATCCACACAAGTGCGAGTGTTAGAGAGCAAATGTGAGTGGTAAGGTAAGGGTGAACAATTTTAGTACCGCCACAAAAGCAAATGTGAGTGTCCTAACATCTGAAGGTATTTCTATAGATGCGTTTTGACACTTACACTCACGTTTAGCCCCACTCAAACTTGAGTGGATTTCTGGATAGCTCTAAAAATTGGTCCAGTCACCATGTACGAAATTGGTGGGTTTTATCGGTTTAATAACTGTTTTATGCTTTTAAAACTTAGGATGACTTAGTGGCTTTTGCCATGCTTTAATTTTAGTGCTAACCTGATGACAAAAATTGAAAATTTTCGAAACGTTGTTTGTATTTTTATTTAGCATTGCTTTGTTTGCCTTCATATAATAACACTACCATGTACGAGAGCATCTAGGCTTAAGAAATTTTAAAATATTTAAAAATTTATATTACAAAAATATTAGCTTCCAAATCAGTCATTTAGCAGGTGGTTCCGCGCCTGGTCGTTAGCAACAAATTATTGGTTGCAAGGGAGACCCTTCGTAAATATCAACACCCCTAGTCCTTTCACACTACAATTTCTTCTAGATATCTGACAAATTACCTATTTATAATTTGTTTCAATATTCAAAATTTGGTTTGAGCTCTCGTTGGCAAGCCAACATTCGGACGCTGTTTGCCGAATAAACAAATTTATGGGGCTTCATCGGTCATTCCGCGGTCAAGACTGCATTTTTCTCCAACTCTGAATTACGCCACCAGGTTCGCTGATGCCCCAGTCGGGACAGAGACTGCTCGGCTCGTCGTGGTCGGCAGCGGGTACTTGATCTTCGCCAGTCGGTCCGTCGCTCCATCGTCTTGTCTGCCACTATCTATCCATCAGGTTTTCTCAACTTGGGTGGTCCGAGGCATTAGAGGAAGTCGGCTCCCTGCCCACGTGGGGATAATTGCCACGTCGGACTATTTCTCACATAGTCATTGGCTCCATGAACAGGCACATTTTCATGATACTCTATGCGAAAACTGTTCCAATTTTTCGCGGTGGACGCAATTTTCGCGTATTCCGCCGCTTATAAAATGAGTTAAAGCCCGGATTTGGGCGTGAAGGGCCATGTGGACAATACCCACGCACTGTAAAGGGAAGCCGTGAAGCTACAAAAAGTTTTAAGGTATTGGTTGTGGAATATTAAAATTTTTCGGCGCTAAAATTTCCAGATTTTTAAACGTCCCACACGTATCAACTGGTAACACGGGGTGGGAAGAATGTAGTTTTGGGGGATGGTTTGTTACGATGGCCGTCACCAAAGGGGAAGTGGGGGTGGGGGAGGATATTAAAGGGGGTTGGATTGGGTGTTGCCGTGTACAATTGGCGTGGCACTACTTCACTCTTGTTATTCCACCAAGCCTTGTTTGGAATTTTATGGATGATTTAAACATTCAAACAACGCCCTTCAAATTAAATTTCAAATAGGATACGTAATTACGTATTTAATATAAAATCAAAAGGACCACAGTTTTGAGGTTTAGATCGCGGTTGATAAAATTGATAAAAATATAAAAAAACGAAGGCTACATATGCAAATAAGTTGAATCGACACACCTTCATAAATCGAGCAGTAACTTTTCAGAATTGGTTTTGTATAATTTACAGTGAATTTCGAATATTTACGCGATATTATGCAATATTACGTCTAGAGTAAATAAGTAAAGGAAAGTGTTATAAATAAATAAAATATACGTATTAATTTTTTTCTTAAATATGAAATACGTACTTTCAGAAAATGCACAACTGAAAGTTTATGCGACGGCTTATTCAGCTTACTAAGAATTTGGATTAAGTTGATTTAAAATTGATAAACATACGTAGGGGCTCCAAGAGTTCGATGAATTTTTGTAATGTTTGCTATTATTTATACCATGCGCAACGGCTGTTGCCGTGACGTCACCATGAGTTAGCCAATGACGAACGAGAACAACGGCTGTTTGGCCATCCGATTGGACTAGCCCAGTCACGTGATATGCACGTCACAGCAAACAGCCATGGCGCTTGATATAGTTGACACAAAATTTGTTGGCAGTACCTACATGGAGAAATTCATATGGAGAAATTCACAATCAGAGAAATCGACCCCACGCGATTCCTTCATTGTTTAACAAAATTTCAAGTAACCTAAGAGATCTTCGTAACCCTTTCATAATGAGAAAAGCGAAAGAAATGGGACTTAAATAAATGAAGTTGTAAAGCCATCGCGCCATTGATATTTTTTATTACTGATTTTAATATGCGTAACTATATTTTTTAAAACTTGAATTCGTTCATACTGGTTGTGTCATTTTTCAGAATGAATTTTGGATTGTCACATACGTACATTTTATGAATCCTGGCAATTAAAATCTATATACTTTTAAAATGTATATATGTATATTTTACCCTTACTATGAATGCTACATACGTGGTGTGTTTTTAAATTCTGGTTTTTTAGGTATTTATTTTTAAAATTTTTAAATGTAAATGGATATTATGTTTACCTTTGACTGTTAAATGTTAATGGAAATGTACGGCTGGTTGGTGTATGACTAGCATATTCAAGCTCAATGTTGAGTTTCATGCCATTTAGTACAACTTTAATTTTACTTAAAAAAATTAAAGACTGGAAATTTCTAAACATCTGCATTGATAATGCTATGTTTACAGAGCTGTACCTACACAGTAAAAAAAAATCAGTAATAACATTAATAAAATAACATTTTAAAAATAGCCACAATCAAAGAGAAATGTAGGCCTATCTGAAATCATTTTAAATAAAATTCATTTTTAGTTTTGACAGCCAACATAAAAACCAAGGTTAAAAATTACGATTCAAATTATCTGATGTCATCAGCCTTCTTCGTTGAGTTTCCACATCAGTAGTGAAGAATTTGCTTTTTACTTACAATGAATTAAATGATCCATTTGTAGTTTAAATTCTTCAAAGGTTGCGTGCCATACGATTGCAATTTAAAAATTTAAAAAATTTAATTCCACTTTTTTTCCCTTCTAAAACCACAAATCAGATTACTTCAAATAATTAAGAAGGGGGCCTAATGAAGATTGGCGCTTAGGTCCCCGCCAAACATGCAGTTGCATTTTTTTTGAGGGGGGGGAGGGGGTAATTAAGAAATTAAGTTATACAACTACATCGGTTTAGTCTCCCTACACTAAACCTCACGACACTGTGCTTTAATTAATACAGCTACCATTTTTTTTTTCTAGGCAAGTTTTATTCCCCCTCTTTCAGTTTCGTTGTTTTTTCACGCTCATCCCAAAAAAAAATGGAAATCAATCTTCATTCCGCCTCTGCGTGGTCAGGTTTTTTTTTCTTCTTACATCCCTGACCATGGACGTGACACTGACGTATGGCTTGTCAAATGTTCCTGTCCCTAATTGTAAATGAGTGTTGGAGTCTCTTTAATAGATTAGGTGACAATTACCGAATAAATACGTTTCAGGTCTTTCAACTGGAATTGCAACTGATGGTAGTATAGCCTACACACAAACGACAAACGCAGATAAAAATTACGATACGTGTTAACGTGTGACCCAAAGACCTTTGTGTTTTACTCCGTGTACTAACCAAGCCGTCGGAAACGTGTAAATTGAAAGTGTCAAAAGTGCTGCACCTATAAGCATTAAGGTGTGTAACCATCAAAATGGCAGCCTTGTATACAACAGAGCAGCGTCAAGTGACGTCATATTGCTACAAGAGAGATACTTGCAAGGGGCACTAGATTGAAATGGTGAGTTAAACAACGGCACTTCTTATAGTCAAGCCAGTGCTTTGAGAGTGGATTTCGTAGGCTTAAAAAACCGTTATTTTCTCCAATCCCTATGCTGCTTAGGTTGTAATTGGAAAATAAAGATTCCACTTGCTTAAAAATGTCAGCAACTACCAACAAATTGACAAAAATCGCACGTTTTAGGCCTAAGAAATGCAGTCTAATACCATTGACTTCAGTAAGAGGCTCTTCTTTTCCCCCACCAGTGCACCTTGCAGCTAACCCAGTTACTAGCTCCACCATAGTTATACACAATAATGCTACGTCGTTTCACTACCCTATCATGCACATAAAATACACAATTTGCGACGTTTAGAAGTAATCCCGGCTTCGTTACCTAGCAACAATGAATACGGCCTAGAAGCCAATGTCAAGTTAACATTTTAAAATCCATAAAAACGGAAAAACTCACACGATCAAAAGTAAAGAAAAAAAATAGACATAAGGTAGCTTAGAAACTGCCGGTAAGAAGGAACCTGACTTCTTGATTACTAGGCAAGTGAGGGATTGGATTTTTGCTTTTCTATAATTATGTATATTGGATGTTTTGGTGAGAGAAATTGGAGATATCCATTTTTTGTAAAATGGAGACTTAAAAGAAAATGTCCCATTGGGTACCTCCAATTTCTCTTACCAGGAATAACCAATATAAATAGCTGAGCAAAAATACCATCGGGCACTTCTCAACTGCATTAGCAGGCAAGAGGTTAGTTCCTTACCGGTAGTTTCTAAGCTGCCTAAGGTCCATTTTTATTTTATTTTATTTTTTTCGTGTGTTTAGGTTTTCCGTTTTTTTTGGATTTTAAAGTGTTAACTTGCCTTTGGCTTTTAAGCCGTATCCATTGTTGTTTGATGAAAAGCAGGGATTGCTTCGAAACGTCGCAAAGTGTTATTTTACGTGCATATTGTGCCATCTTTCCAGTTTTATCTTCAAAACCTTGTACACGTAAAATGCTATTTTCATAAGACAGCAACCAACACATCAACTGCAACGTTACAGATAGCTATACAGCCATACGTTTAAACTTTGGAAACGAATGAAGTTCGTAATCGGGGGCAAGGTGATCTGATTTTTTTTTTTTGGGGGGGGGGGGGTTTTGATGCTTAATGGCGCGTCAACAGCTAGGTCATTAGCACCAACCTCAGTCACAGTGCAGTTGTCTGGGATGCCACTGCGCCACACATTAAAGAGCTGTTAACCAAACTCCAAGATACGACTATCTCATATGCCGTAGGTCCCGGGTCTAAGTTTGACCTCAGCCATCCCAGGAATTTTCTGGAAGAGATGGTCCCGCTGATGCCTCGTGCTCATGCCCATTACGGTATGCAAAAGATCCTAGGACTTTTCCTTTAGAATTACATGGCAAAATTGTGCTTTTGCTCCGTCCGGCACCATGACTTCGGCTGGGACCACGTCAAACTTCCAAAGTTCATAATCGCTGTAGATTAATATCTTACAAAATGTTACTCATAAAACCCCCAAACAGAGATAGCCCATAAAGATTTCCAGGCAATGTCTATAGACTATCTGTATCCCGGGCCATGTTGGGGTAGCAGGGAATGAACATGCAAAAGGAAACCTTTCTGGCCTTCTCGAAAGGGATCTCAGCCGCTTGTTCCCTCGGACGCCTTTCCAACTCTTCGTCTGAGGTTGCATGCTGCTGGGCAAACCTTGCGGGAAGAACAAGACGGCAATAAGCTAAGGCTATATTAAAGGCACTGTTCAAGTTTGGCTACTCAGCTTGCCGCCGCACTCGCCGAGTAGAGGTGGTGTTGGCTCGTTCAGGAATGGTTCGCACCAACCTAACACCTTTTGAGGCGGGGGGGGGGGGGATTTCCTCCTAAATGTCGTTATTGTCACGTGCCCTTCATCTTGAAGGTGTTCGTCTCCGTTTCCATCTCACGACACTTAGGGCGTCAATTGGGGGATGACTCTGTACTTCTGTCCGAGGATTTTTGATTTGTGCAGGAAATGAAGCCGTATGATAAGATTTAGTTTGGGGTTTATTTAACATCTCTGTATAACGCGTGGTGCAGTAGCAACCCGGACCATTCCACTGAGACTGAGGATGGCGCTAATAATATTCTAGCTGTCGATGCCCCATTAGCGCTTAATCTTCCCTCTCCCCTACACACACACAAGATGATGCGGCTGAAGTTGTCACTCTTTCTTACTTAGTGTAACACTGTATAGTATGGTAACCCCTTCGGTCCATTTAATGCTGCCCTCCTTTAATCGCTCTCTTTCGTAAATTTCAGACGAGGTGTTCACTATGTGATAACTTACCGCCATTTCTAGCCTGAAAAGAAGGTACTCGTATGCAGTGCCGAATCTGGGCAAGGAAGTGACGTTTCAATATGGCGCCCGTTTAATGTTCACTTATTTTTTTATCTTTGATAATGCATCTGCTGAATAGGGACCGTCAACGCAATAAGTACGTAAAAACGGATACATGTATAGCTTATGTAAAAGCTTGTGCATGAAATCATACATAAACTCGACAGTCCAGTAAAAAGGCATTCTTTCAGTGTCACGATGCGGAGTTCCGTGAAGGTGATAAATGACTGGACGACAAAGCATCCCCACCCCCTCACCACCATCCGTTTCCAGAACCAGCTAAAACCGAACCTTGTTACCGTCTGGGCATAAGTTTTTCCATTCAGATAATTTTACAACGCGCCATCTTCAGTGAGGTGGACTTGACAGTTGTACTCCAAACAAAAACCGATCCGGCTCCTGAGTTGGTTGTGTAGTAATTAGCGTGGCGAGTGTTAGGACACGTGTTCGGAAATGTGATCCGACTATTCTCTTCACAAACGAGCTAGTACCGTGAAATTAAGACCGTTTTACGGCCTACAGGTATACATGGAGAGGCTCGGGAAAACTGTTATGTTCAGGTTTTGCTTTCTTCCTCATGAATAACGTTTTGAAAGCTCAATACCAGCTAGGTAACACCGGAAACCACTATTCGACACACACTGCCGAAGTCCTATAGAGCGTCAAGTCACATCCGCAAATCTCCGGGACGAATACGAATTTCGCAGTCATAACTATCAACTATTTTCGATCGTGGCGTAACCTTGCTGCGCCGGAAAATTACTAAGCAACGGACAGTCAAAAGCCGCACTTCTGCTTCATCCTATTCGTTCTAATTTATGGACGCTGAATTTGATGGTGAAAACCGTTTGTCTCTATCTGGTACAGTTCCGCATATGATGGCCTCAGTTATTGTCCACTTCCGGCCACTTGTGAACCACTTCCGCGTCATACTTCCGGTTTTTACTTTTTTATTCATTTCAACTAATTTTTGAACGCTGAATCTAATTGTAAAACCCGTTTGTCTCTATCAGGTACATTTCTGCACATGATGGCCTAATTTGTCGTCCACTTTTGGACCTGTTCCGCTTTGTACTTCCGGTTTTTATTTTTTATTCGTTTTAACTCAATTTTTGGGCACAGAACCTAATGGGGAAAATCGTTTGTCTTTATCTGTTGCCGTTTCATAGATGACGGTCCCATTCGTCGGCCACTTCCGGCAACTTGAGGGCCATTTCCGCTTCATACTTTTGGTTTTTTTTAAATTCAATTTTTATTGACTTTTGTACGCTGAATCTGTCTCTATTTGGTACCGTTCCGCAGATGATGGCCTCACTTGTCGTCCACTTCCGGTCACGTGTGGGCCATTTCCGCTTATTACTTCCGGTTTTTTTTTATTCATTTTAACTAATTTTTGAACGCCGAATCTAATGGCGTAAATAGTTTCTCTATCTGGTACCGTTCCGAAGTTGCAAAAGGCGACGAACGGACGGACAAGGGCCTTTGCTGTACAAGAAGACTAAAATTTAGGGCTGGCTGTCAAAAATGGAGACCGGTACTGAAACAATTCAAGTTGGCGCAGCGAGGGGCACTCGGTCCGACTCCGACGATTCGCCACCACCATGTAGTTATTAGGCCTAACGCCAAGAAAAATCGTGCCTACACCGCAAGCCCGGCAATTGTTCTCGTCCAGCAACCAGAACGAATGCTCCAAATAGCACATGAAAAGCGTAGCCGGATGAAAAATGACTACGTGACGGCGCTGCGTTTGAAATATGAGTTGGTGTTAAAACTTAACCAAAGACGCTTCAAACGCTCGCCCTTGCCTCGACAATGGCTCCCTAAACGAGAGGCGTCCGCGCAAATAATAACGTCGGGTCATTAAATGATTGTTAAATGGCGGAAAGTTTTTATTTCGTTTATGAGCAAGCACAAGGAAGGAACAATCTCCCAAATGACTGCAGATATATTGTTTGGTAACTTGGTTCCCAACGGTAATAACATTTGACTAATAGTTTATTATGCGCAGCTGAAGTTGCATGAACCACCGATCTCTAAGTAGCTACCTGGATGCAGGGACGGAGCGAAGGGTGCTTGGTTTGGTGGAGCCAGAAAAGTACTTTAAGGGCCAGGAAACCCATATAATGGTCTGGGGAAGCACTGGAGGCTCACCCATTGGGGCACGGGGCGAAATCGTTGGAAGCTGACGTATTTTACGCTATTTTAGTGCCTATTTTTGGCCTTCCAACAACCCGTTTGCAATATATTTTCAAGCCAACGTCGCCTGTTTTTTCATAGTTTTTCGTAATCGTTTCGAGGCTAGCAAAGAAGCGACCAGAACCTAACAGGGGCACCGTGTAACAGAGGCGTTTGCGCAAATTTGGTGAAAATTAATGGAAAAAAAGCATCCTAATCATCACTTTCAGACAGAATGAATGCCGAATATTGATTAGTTAATTTGCACCCTATTCGTGCAAACAAGCACTTGTGTTGAAAATTTCTCCAAGTTTTTGCCTTTTCGGCTATTCGATATTGCAGATCTATGCCTTCTTGGACAATCTTGTCTGCAACTTCCGGACACGTGTGGGCCACTTCCGCTTCGTACTTACGATTTTTTTTTTTATGCCTTGTAACTAATTTTTCGACGCTGAACCTAATCGTGAAACCGTTTGCCTCTATTTGGTACCGTTCCAGAGGCGACGGCTAGTCAGATGGACGAAATCGCTGCTGTAGTCCTATCAGTAATTTCGGCTAAAAAAAAAGACTAAAATTGAGCCGGTTCGCGTATACATCACTTTTCCTGACTATTGTGCGCGCGGCGTATCTTGAGTCCTGCACGTATTTTATGATTGGATACGTCTTCCTGGAGGAGGCGGCTTTAATCGACGGCCACCATTGTTTTTGTAACTATTTTGGATATCAACAAGGCACTCCGCTACTAAAAACATACAATCGATTTTTGTGTTCATTCTGCGCAAACTCAAGATCGGTCGCGGAATGGCGGGTTTTCCGCTCACTAGCTTTTACTTAGTTAATACTAAATCTGCCGGCTGCTTCTCGCCTTTACCGGAGAATGCGGCTCTCGAGTTGTCTACTATACAGTAGCCATGTCAATGACTCGGACGCAGATTTTCTCCTCGTGCCTCGCGATACGACGTACGAGGCGTGCGGCATGACAGCGTCGATTTATGACAACGAGAAAGCAATTTTTGCTGCAGTAGGCTACAAGATGAAAGGATTGCTTTCATAATGCCAGCATTCGATGGTTTGTTTTCGATTCGATAACCCCCGATACGCACGCCATGTTGGATTTTTGAATTCTCGCTGCGAACAGCTATTGATTCTGCCGTCGTCTCGTCACTGCCAGAAGCTGTGCTTTGTGTGAAAATAACAAATTTTGGAAATTGCGAGAAATGACAAGAATGTTGTAGCAATGTTTAAAATTACTGCTGCACTTTGTTCTTTACCCGTGTTGTTATTTACAATACATTTTTTATGTATTACCGTATTCATTTAGTCGAAACAGGAAACTAATCGTAAATAAGTAACGGTTGACGGAGAATAGCGTTTGGTGAGCGAGAAGATTTCGTTGCATAAACAAGATAGACTGACGTGGGCCCTTCCGTCCGACCTTTCACTCTACGATCCCCCACTTTAAGAGCAAGTATTCATCGTGAATGCTCACTTTGAAAAAAACCCAACGTTTTGGTGCTAGTGTTTTGGAGAGAAAATAAACCGTTCCATTTACTGTGTTATTATTACCAACATTAGTCAACGTTTACGCTTGTCTACGTCCAATTTCTCCACCCGTTCTCAGAGAGTTTGAACTCACGCGAATTCCCAACTATTTGTAGGAGGGAAAAATAAATGAAAAAGAAACGCGTTACGATAATTCCTCGCTCGAGCGCGTACAGAAATGAACCAAAAATGGTTCCTTAAAACATACAATAGCGCGCCGCGATTTAAAAGAAAAATGAAGAAAAGAGAAGAAAATGAAAATCTTCCTCTTCGGCCCCCGCCATTTGGAAGTGCGCGTGCGTGCATCTAGAAAACCAAGTTGACAAGAGATATATATTTACTGGATGGATTCCTCCCATCAGACAGACTCACACACACGTACGTGTATACGTATTGTCTGGATGGGCTAAAGCGATTTCAAGAAATGCTGGTATTCGTGAAAGAGATTGGGGGGGGGGGGGGGGACGACGGGGAGTGCCGCGTAATGGCGCCACGCATGATACAGAGACAAAAACCTCAAGAGCCCTAACGCATGCGCAGAACTTAATTCCGTTCAGCCTTGCATGATGATTCAGATTTTTCTGCCTGGCCACACAGAAATTTTCCAGCAATGGCGCCAATTACAATCTTGTCATTGCCAAGGCATGACGATTAAATGGAGTAAGCGATCCGACGGAGATGGAAAATTGTTTCGCCTGTATGTGTAGGTTTTACATGTTGTATCGGTAGCTATACAAGCATTCCTGCAAACGCAGGCGGAATTAAGAAAAGATACTGCATCTTGGTTTGTAACATCATTGAATATTATACAGAGCACAATCCTGTTAGCCGGTATATTTGTATCATATACCTGTAGAATTATGTTTCGTAAACGGTTGAAAGAATTAAAAAAATTCCCAAAATCACCTCTTTGGTTTTTCCATATTTCCGCAGCTATGTTTTACTTCAATTCGATAACAATACTGCAAGTATAACAACTGAAGGACAGTGTTGTTAACAGTTTCGCTGCGTTGTGTGAAGATAATAAAAACAAATGTAACTGTGCTACACAGCAGCAATGCCAAATTGCGTTTTATTATTCTTATTATGCCTATTCTGACGCTAACGTGGCTTTTCTCACTGCGGGTGTGACTGATTCTAAGAGGAATTTTTACTACTGCAATGCGGAATACCACGAACTAACAGGATTGCAAGGCGTAAATAACTGGCTCAATGTGATCTAGGATTTGTCCAATCAGGAACTTCGCTCAGCCAATGCGTACCCTCGTACAGCATCAGGGTAGTCTTAAATTTGTAAACCAACGGATATGTCATCAGAGCTATAGCTAAATGAAAACAGGCCGTTAAAAAACATCTTAGGCCGACTGCACAATGCTTACCGTTTATGTAAAACCACGCACTAATCATTTTCATTGGCTGCAGCAACCTGGCCGCGCGGCCAAGTCGCTCAGTACGCGGGCGGTCTTAAAGTTGACGCTTTTTTTACAGCATAAAAATTTAGCAAGTTTTACGCCGTAAATCTTTCATGTTGTCACAGAACGTTGTAATACTGTTCACACTCCTGCTCCCGTGCGAATCACTGCACTGTGACTGAGGTTGGCGCTAATGACCAAGTTGTCGACGCGCTATTAAGCCTTAATCCCCCCCCCCCCCTCCCGTGCGAATTTTTTTGTATGGTCCCGGTAAACTGTTTTAATATACACACATAACCAAAGCATGAACAGACCACCGGTGACTTCGACGAAGCCATTGTGTGAAGTTTGCTTTGAACTAAATAACTTTGACTACTAGCCTTAGCGTTCGTTACGCTCACTCCATTGGCGTCGATCCACGCTTCATGTGATTTCTTTGATGCCAAGAGCATCACAAAATCGATGTACTGTTTATTTTGGCGCAAACCAATTGCAATTATTGCTCACAGTTCGTCCGTCATATTCCTCAACACGCCTGCCTCTCATTGACATCATTGAACTTCAATCTCAAAGTTCAAAACACATGTCGAATATGGCTAATACAAATCGTTTTAATTATCCTCGTTGGAAAGTGCACATCTTCATCTTTCATCTGAGCCTAATCACGTCCATTTATCCGGATTCGAACGGGTACTGCAGCTGTTTATATATAGTCAGGAATTGTAATACGCATTAGGCGCTGTTGTATGTGCGCGTAAACGGCCTGAAGGAACTTAAATAACGAATTTCGGCAAGAAGGATTAATTTTACGAAAAATATGAATAGAACCTTTTTTGAAGGAAATTTTATCCTAAACATAATTGGTAACCGGTTAATTTTCAATCGGATGTACGATTTAGACGCTAGAAGCAAAAGAACGTTTTTTGGGCGCCATCTTGGATTTTCGGAATGTTCCTGGATTCGGATTTCGGCGGATTTCGGATATGTTGTTGCAATTTGTTCAAGGTGTTTTGGTACATCCACCAAAATAAAACCCTATGAGGCATTGTCGGCGATTTACTTTCTGCCTCTCCCAGAAAAAATGCCAAAGCCGCCGGGCTAAAGGTTTCAATTTTGTTCTACAAAAGTGTATTTATTTATTTCCCCATAGAAATATTCAAATGTCAGTGCTTGGAGACCGGGTGCGGAAAGGGATCCTGGCTGTGTCAATCTTGGGAGCGCTGATTGAGTGAGCGAAGCGAACGAAAATCAGCGTTTGTTACCCAGTACGCGCAAAAAGTTTGGTGGGTTTCCGTCCAACACCATCTGTGCGTACCACGGTTTCCTCTAGTAAATAAAGTTTATTAATGCATAACGTGTTGCCCAAAGAGAAAAAGTTATGTGAAGATGAAACTAGCCTTTTTAACTGGCCTATTCCTTCTCAATCGCTCAGGGAACCATCCTACAACTAAAAAAAAAAAAAAAATCTAGGATCCACTGACTTTCAATCGACGTGGAATGCTCGATTGCACTCGAGTTCAATAAAGTCTTAAAAACGCGAACTGCAAATGAAGTGATGATTGTGAAAGCCGAGTAGGAAATTTTTTTCCGACTTGGCTTTTTTCCTCCTCTCTTCTTTTTTTTATTTTTTTATCCTGCTTTCTGGCGCCAATGCAAATGTTATTCCGCATGATTTGAGCAGAGCAGCTCGTGATTTATGAGTCGAGAAGGAGAAAATTAGTCGGAAGAATTGGCGTCTTTATACACGGAGGTGATTATTCAAGCTTTTTGTCTTCCTCACCTTTTTTTTTTTTTGTTTTTTTTTTTGGTTTTTCGTTTAAATGTCTGCCAAATATGCAAACGCAATTCCACCCTTTCGTGTGAGCGAGCGTGTTGGCGTTCTGTCGCATGCGTGCGCAAATTCGACGTTTTAAGGTTTGCCCCAAGAAGAAAAATTGGAACACCCCCCTTCACTGTGCAATTAACTGTTTGTCGGAATGAGGCAGGTTCTTCCCATTCTGTGTTTGGAGGGAAGGGGTTGAGGGGCGCGGGCGGGTGTTTCCGTTGGCGGATTTAGCACCTCACAAATTCTTTGTCGCGAAAATTAGTTATAACTGCAGTGCAGCGATTTTGTGTCACATATCATAGTCGCTATAATGAGTAGCTAGCTGGCCGTTGTAAACAGTCTGGTGACGTTTAGTACTGGTTGATGACTGGATAGAGATTGAGAGGACAAAGTTACGTACACCGTAAAAACATAGACACATTTCAGACATACCTAGAAAACGTTTCTAGACGTTTTTGACTGAGAAACAGAAAATCTTTCGCCAATGTTTGGGTGAGAAGAAACCGTTCAAATAAATTACCGTTTAAGTCGTGAAATACGTTTAAAATAAAACACTTGCTTTCAATTCGCAACCTATATTAAAAACCATCTCAAAAATAAAAAAAAAAAAGTAAAATGATACAGACCTTGTTTTTTGAGAATATTCGAATGGAATACATCCATCCTATTCGAGTATGCTCTTAACGAACGAATATTCGAACATTCGTCCGACCCCTGCTAGGCCATACACTATGGGAATATTAAAAGAAAACAGATAGTTTCCAAAGTTTCGTTTTTTCACAAACTACCCAAAAAATTCTCCTTCAGTTAAGCAGCAATTTGTATCATCGGGGTATAAAAAGCAGAGCTGCAGTCACAGTCTTCTACACGTGACGGCTCAAAGGGAAAAAAAAAGGAAACAGATTATTATCACGTTTTACGAGACGCGTCCACACCCAACTCACCAGCCTACTCCAAGACTACCCCTTCTCCCTCCCCCTCCCACCGCCCCCGCGGCCCTTATTCTCAACCGAATCCAATACCACAATACGAAACAAATAAACAAGCAATATCTAGAAGCTTCGAGGGGTTCTTGTAACATATTTACAACGTTCTCCACCAAGGAGGGTGCTGCTTTCCGGATAGGATCACGTGTTTCAGCAAATCTGCCCACGTTCGTAAAACGCGATTCCATCTGTGTAAAAGGACTCTTGTGTTTGTAGCAAGATGGCGAACGTGATCGCGGATGGATGGAGGGTACTTCTCGACGTCTACGACCCACTCATAACGTCTGCTCAAGCAAACGATTTACGTCAGTGGGTCCCCTCTCGCTTTCAAGATCCGCCGTTTCTGATATCTAAAACGATTATCAGACTTCAACAGGCCCACTCCAAGATGCTCGCTGTCTCTCTCCTCATCCCCCTCCAGTGTCTCTGCGTTATACCCCCCTATCTCCTGCCCCCGCGTCTCGTCGGTTGGGGCCGTGCAGACCTGGATTTCTATCCCGTCAAAAAAACAACAACCAAAAAATCAGCAAATAAATATAAGAGAACTGCATACGACGACGGCGTGTTTCTTTTTTGGTTTCGTTTTTGGCCGTGTATTGGGAAAAGAAGAAGGACGAACCTTACGGAGGGTAAAATAATAAAAATTAAAAATAAAAGAGGGGGGAGGAGGAGGGGGGGGATATTGTAAACAAAATTGTGACCAGGTTTTTAAAAAATGATTGCATCCGACTACGACGCTTTAGTATTAGGGCGTATTCTGCTAGTATTATGGTTTTTTTATTCTTCTTATTCAAATTGCAGTCTCTTAAAAGGGAAAAAAAACCTTGTTGTTTAGGAAGCAAGCGTTTTTAAGATAACTGAACAGGACGGAAATCCAAATGGGCTCGAGAAATGGTTTAATAAATACGGATGCAAACCTCTTTACGTTGCCTTTTGGACTTAAATGTTAGACTGCCTGAGCGGGGAATTGAACCCACGACCTTTGAAACCAAAGGCCAAAGTCCTACCGTTGTTAGCCATACTGAGCGTGCCGGTAAGGTTCAGCGGGAGGACTTTTGCGCCTTTGGTTTTAAAGGTCGCGGGTTCAATGCCCTGCTCACCGCAATCTGACATTTTTAAGTCCAAAAGGCAACGTAAATAGGTTTGCATCCCTATTCATTTAGTCTTCCGAATTTCCTGTTATACGAATTTTCCATTATACGAATTTCCAGTTAGATGATATTCCGTTATAGGATACTGTTTTCCGTTGTACGTTCTTCCAATTATGCGATTTTCCAGTTAGACGATTATCCCTCGCCCCTTTAAAATACCAGAACGCGACTATTTTTTCCCTCAAATTTATGAAAATTTTGTGTACACATTAATTTTTGTTTGCATCGTTAGGCCTACGTTCTGTTAAAGGGACATGAATCCTTCTGGTATGTCGTGCGACCCGTTGAGAATAGCGTTTGCAACTTTTACACAGGTCAGAGTTAATGTCGCAAAATCATCTCAAACGAGAGAAAAAACAAGTAACTGAATGTGTTGGTACATTTACATAGCTGAACCACTGTCGCAAAACTAAGTTATACAGGAAAGCCAACATGGATGCATGTACCTTTAACAATCGTAATGTAACCTAATCTATTTTTTTTAATTGAGTAAGACTGTACAGCTGCCTACGTCAGATAAGAGGAATTATTATTATTGTTTTTAATTAAGCGTTCATACGTAATGAATAGGCTGACTTTTCATAATGCGTGATTTTTTTTCCCACGTTTTTACTCAAATAACAATAAAATTAAATCTAAAAAACGCGCAATAGAGAGGTAGACCTCTCTCGTTAAAAAAACATAGAAATATTCAGATTAATGTCGTTTTCAGCTGTTTACGCGTTAAGATACTTCGGAAGAGAGAGAAAGACGACTTTGCTGGGGTAGTTACTGGATCGACAGGAGCACAAACGTTTATAGGGTCCTTACGTAGACATCCCGTAATTAAACGCGGTACGTACTTTTTGTTTGTTTTAATAAAAAATACGGTTTGGCGATCATTCCTTTAATCTTAAGTAGCCTAGAAATTTGTTTAAGCGGTTCATTCTCGTTGTGTTGGCTTTTTTTTTTAAATGGGGCGTGCAATCGCCTGCTTTAAAAATTTTAATAACCTTTAACATTTTAACAGTTTGCACCGTATCTTTTGTGTGTCTATTTTGTACCGAATACCGTGCATTGTTAAAATACCGGAATTGTTTTAATATGAAAAAAAGCCGCCAAAACCCTTTGAACATTTTGAATCATTTGAGGCGCTAAAATTATAAAAATAGTTCATTTGGTCCTTGTGTTGTATAGGGCTCAAATGAGTGCAACAATCAGTTAAGGATCAACAATGGTGAAATTGGAATTCTAACTTCCAAAATGCACAAAAGTGGAGCCAAATTGGCGTCACTTTGATGCTACAACCAGCGTTTGTTTTTATCATTTTACTTGGACACTGGACAGCACGTTAACTAAAGTGTCCGCGGCCTATCTTGAGTTCGCCCCAGAACGACACTGATAATCAATTGTATGTTTTTGGTAGCAGAGTGCCTTGTTGATATCCAAAATGGTTGCAAAAACAATGGCGGCCGTCGACTAAAGCCGCCCCTTCCAGGAAGACGTAGCCGCTCGTAAATACCTGAAGGACTTAAGACAGGCCGTGGACACTTTAGGAATTTTGGAAGATGGTTTTTCTTTTTATCAAATGTGTCGTGAAACATGCAAGCGTAAATCAGGGCAGATAAGGGGGAAATCTATAATTTTTTTCCATCAAAACTTTATCAACAAACCGCATTTTCCAGTAAAATTTGTTGTTGTTATTTAAAAATACCAGGTATGGCCTCTTTCATAAGTACCGGGGAACATTTTCTGGTACCCCCCCCCCCCCCCAACACTGATTTGAACAGTTTCTCACGAAGTTTAACGCGTGAGGGAGGAATTCATTGGAACAGCACTTATTTGCGACTTGGAAAAGCCCCCGTTACCGTCGCTTTCCAAGACGATGTTGAAGTTGGCATTTCTCTCGATCGTTGCTCCCTCTAAGTAAAGGGAATCCAATTCGAAACCTGGGAAATAATACTAAACACACAAAGCAAGAAGCACAGACGGTATACCCAGTATCTTTTTAAAAATGCGGTACCTTCCTCAGATATGAACACACCAAACACCTTACATGAATATGGCAATGACGGGTCAACCATGACAGTATCGCTAGAATGGCGTATACGGCACTGTAACAAGCAAATCAATCCAATTTAGAAGGAATATTGTACAAAAACACAAAACAATGGTTAAAAATCACTTAAGGTAGCAAATTCGACATTAAATAAATTCCGGAATATGAGTAGCACTACAAAACGTGAACTTACATTCCGGAGTTTATTTAATGTCAGATTTACTATCTTAAAAATCTTAACTGATTTTTAACCATTTTATTGTGAATTTGTACAATATATCCTTCTGAATTGGTTTCATTTCCTTGTTATAGTGCCAAATATGCCAGACACGGGCTGGGAACTGAATTTCTACCGGGATACCACTCGGGGTGGGGGTGGGGGGGGGGGGGGGCTCCCAATCGTGGAGCTTTATTACCTCCCACCGTCCGTCCCAATCCCACGTAACATTTTTGTCATGTGTCGTTTTTGTCATGTGTTTTATTGGATAAAATTATTATGTATTCCATAGGCCCAATAAAATAATTCTTGCACACTGGCAACAAATAGCCAGACACTCTAAATGCATTTATGATAAGATCATTGTCAAATTTCACCAAGATTTCCCTTATCAGAGGTCGTTTTACTAGTAATGATTATGGTATTATAAAAAAAATTCATTTTTTTTTGGGGGGGGGGGACGGGAATTTCGGGGGGCCCTGACCGAAGGAATTTTCCGATTTCCGGTGGGCCAATCCGTGCCTGAAATATGCCATTTTAAGGACACCGTCGTGTTATACCAGTCATTGTCATATTGTTAAGATGTCTTACAGCTTTTATACGTCTCTGAGGAAGGCACCGCATTTAAAAAAAATATTGAGTGCCGAAATATAAGTGTTTTTTTTATTCTGTGCTTATGTGTTTTTAGTATTACAACGTACAGCACATCCATCAATTACTGGGGAATGGTTGGCGCAAAACACTCATCGGTGTCGACCGTGCTCCCTCAGTAGGGCCAAAAACGGCCACACGAGGGCGCCAAAGCATGCGTAGCTTCTGGAGTCCGTGGCGGGCCCTAGGGGGTGTTTCCCGCCCGTGCCACTTCGGGGTGGCCGCCCGCCTTAATGTCAGATTCAAGGCTGTCAATATTTCTTGCCGCTGCAACAGCGCATGCGCCTGGAATGCGCGCGCGACAAGGCTGGAGCTGCTGGGGCAGCCAGGCAATTTCGGAATGGAGGAATGGAAAACGCAAGTTTTTCAACAGGGGAAAAAATGCTGTAGCCTGTTGTGTTGTGGTCTATGCTGAAAAAAATGGCTGGTTGGCTTAACATGCCAAGCCTGGCGCGCTTAGGAAAGATATTATATCATTACTGTAGCGTGCAGAAATGAAAATGTCCAGTTCTTGCAGAAAGATAGCAATAGGAATTCCAAAATACAGTTTTAGTGAACTTGAATCCCCCCAGCCCTGGCCTTTCAACTCTTTTACGGTAAAACCATGTGGTTTTAAAATGAACATATTCGACACAAGAAAAAGTTTTTTGACGTTTTTAGCTGGAAAACACCATAAAAACGGTTTGCAAATGGGCCGAGAAGAAACCTTTCAAAACGTAGTGTTTATATAGTACTGCAGGCGTGAATTGCGTTTAAAATAAAACCCTAGATATTTGACATTTGACCTTTAATTAGTACAACCATGATACAACAATTAGAAACGGAGGTAGGGTAAATTTTGAAAACAAACCCAATAAATATTTCAAATCTTCAGGCAGCGACACACGCAATTGTTTGCAACACCAACCAGTTTGCAACACTTTATAAACTCCTGCTTAAAACGCATGTACGCGACGAAAATGTTTGAAATAAAACAGTCGCGTTTTTATCTTAAAACAGTAGTGTGTATTTAAGCTACACATATAAACATAAGAGTCTTCGTTAAACACTGTTTCTATGATGCGTTGTAATAAAAAATCTATTGTCGTATGTAAACGCTTTTGTCACGGCATGTGTTTTAACACAAAGTGTTGCGAATTGAACGCTAGTGTTTTATTTTAAACACATTTTATAACGTAAACATTATGCAAACACCATAATATTAATGTTTTGAAAGGTGTTTTGTTTGTCCATGCTACTGGTAAAACGTGTTTATGTGTCTGCAGCTAAACGTTTTCTTGGTGCGTCCTAATTGAGTTATTAAAAAAAAACATTTTAAAGTGTACTAATCGAGTCACCCGCTAACGATTGCTCATTTGACGTCGTCTCACTTCGCTCGAGGACATTTCTTATTGTAACTCTTACACTGCTGACAGACTTTTCCACACCAAAAATGATTTATCAAATAATCAAGAAAATGATCACTGTTATAGTGCACGTTTTACGTAGGGTTTCAGTTTATAAACAAACGCCAATGGTTTTATTTCTGTTTGTTTGTCTCATTCGCCACAGTTACTGAGAACTCCGACACCAAATTTTGCTCTCGGGATCTTCTCCTCCTCCCCCCCACGCGACACATACATAAACACTTTACCTAGTTTTTCTTGTTTCACTTATTTTAAGAATATTTTCTCTACGTCCTGGTCTGTACGCTTTAGTGTGTTTGTGTATTCTTTCAGTTAGGTGTCATTCTTCTAGTGGACCCGTTATCCTCACTATAACTCTCTGGAACTGCCCCCACCCCCACTTTGCTCTCTGGAATCCTCCCCCCTCCTTGGCAAAATAGTGTTATTGAGAGAACGTCAAGTGCGTCGAGGCTGTAATGCATGACATTACTGTCTCTTAAGTCCTTCATACAGGATGACACTAATTTCATGCAGTGGCAAAGCCTTTTTTTTTTAAGCAGTTAAATGATCCGTGCCATTGTTGACATTTACGCTTTATTTTTTTTTTTCCAAAAAAATGTGTTCTGCCCAAATTGGACTGAAATACGCGATTAAAATTAAGCAAGGAAGAATGAAGCATTAGAGGTTCGAATTCTGAAAGCGCTTAGTTTAATTCTTGAGGATTTAAAAAGAAAAACATTTCGAGATTGAACAGGCGTTTTTGGATGAAATAAAATCTCTCAATTTTCACGATTAGAAGTTTGTGCAATGTCTGAGTGTGGACGATGACGATGCCCTGATTTGTTCCCCCAAACTTGTTGGTTAGGCCTTACAGACTTCTGTCTCGCTTTTTTGTTTTGTTTTTGTTTTTTCGTGAAACTCCATCCTTGCCTAAAAAAATAGTAATTTTCAATGTTTAAGGAACAATGTGAAAAATGATTAGCTGATAGATTAGGTATCCGTCCTTGATTAGTTACCATCAGCAATTGTTGAAGCACCATCTCTGTTGGTTTTTAAAAGCCATATGAAGAATATTTGCCTTAAAAAATTCTTACTTAGAAATTCTGATTGAAATTCTGATTGATTTTTAGGTTTTTAAGTTTTTAATTGTATGTTTTAATTTTGGATTTGAATTTTAGATTTTATATTTAAATTTAAATTTTACGTTTTAAAAAAAATACCTTTTTTTAGTAGTTAGTTTTTTTTTTACTTTTTAACTTGTGCGTGTTGTGAATCAAGGTTTTCTTTGTGCGGTTTTAATTTCATATTTTTTTTCTGTGACCGTATTATGCGTATCAATTAAATACATTTAATTATTTCTTTTAAATATGGATAGGAAGTATAAGTGGCTTGCCCTTACCGTTTCCTGTTGTACTTTAAAATATTTTATTATTATATATATTATTATTATTAGTGCATGCAATGATGATAATTATAATAATAAAATAGAGTGGATGGATCCACTCGATTTTCTATGAAATTAGTTCTAGATACTGGAACAGTTTATAAATCTGGTATAAAATCTGGGATCTGGTGTTAAACTACAACAGTTTTATACCAGATTCCTATAAATATGCCGCCCTGCACTGGAAAATGAGCATTCATTTACTGTTTCGTTAATTTCCACAAATTGCAAAAAAATTGCATTCATCAAGACTAACTTTTTTTCCAGTTACCAAGCATAGATCGCAGTTACCAAGGTCGTATTTGACTGAACGCTACCACAACTTTACTAGAATCCATTAGCATCCTACAGGCCGACACTAAAAAAATCTCAATTACATGCAGCTTTTGTAGTCAGTGCCAAAACTATTAAATTAGTCTATTCTTGGCCTTGTTCGAGTAAGCATTTAAGCGTTTATTTAAAGCCACCTATTGTATCAATACCTCAATTTCCACACAATACGCCTAAAAGCGTGCCCTAACCGCAGCACAGCAACCGCCGCAACCGCAGCGCCGCCCGGGCATACAGACAAATCTATACAGAGAAAATTCAAGCTGTTTGGACTGGGCGACCATCATTTAGGAGCGCCGCCACCTACCACAGTTACTATTGTGACGGGAAGATGGCACAATAGAGGCAGCGTGCGGGCCCGTCTAACGAGGGGATGGCAGTGCACGTAGCCAGGTTGAAGAATATAGCTCAGTGGTGACGCTGCAACCCGCTAACGCGTTGCTATTGTGCCTTGGGAAAAGCAGCTAGGCCCAGGGACCGCCTATGGAGCCGCCTCTTGTAGATGGCAGGGCTGATCATTAATTTCCTCTCTGCGAACAGGGGTGTCAGGGTTTTCGCGCTGCCACCGAATACGAGTGAGGTTGAGGGGTGAGTTGTGTTAGGGGGTGATTGAGGGGGACCGAGAGGGGGGGGGGGTGTGGGTGAGGGTAATAGGGATGAGGGGTTTAGGTAGAAAATGTGGGAGGAGCTTGTCTGACGCGCGTTGGGTTGTAGTTATCCAGCGATGGCGCGAGGATGAGTTACGGCGTTACAGCCAGAGGGAAAATGTGGGGCGGATGTACGGGTTTTTAGATTGGCCCTATTTTGTGGAAGGTATGTTTTCTGTGTATGATGCTTCGGGTGCGCAAACGTTGTATTCTGAACGAAGGGTATTTCTGCGTCCACGCCGCCTGTAAATCTTAATTAAGCACTAATTGAGGAAGCTTGACTTCGGATTCGGTTGAGTCGACATAGGTCTTGTCTTGGACTCGTCTAGACCAGTCAAACTTAAATGCGTTCGGTGTAAATTAAACTCCAGACAGAAAACTGAAGGAAGCTACGACATGCTTCACCTTTGTCTCATGATAATTAACTCATTATCAATTAACCCGTTACTTTTTCAGTCTGCATTGGCGCTTGACTGTTTTTCACTGCTTGCCCTGTTGAAATAATTTTAGCCTCCGAAGGCTCTTGACTGTTTATCATTTAGTTGCTTCTTTTGCCTCTTGAAATAATTTTTGTCTCCGAAGGCACTTGACTGTTTAGCAATCCAATACTTCTTCGTCTCTTGAAATAATTTTAGTTTCGCCTAAGGCACCAGACTGTTTACCAGCTAATTGTTTGCTTCTTGAAATAATTGTAATCTCAAAAGGCATTTGACTGTTTCTCAATTCGATACTTCTTTGTCAATTGAAATAATTTTAGGATATGAAGGCACTTTACTGTTTATCAGTTACGTGCTTGCATCCTGAATTAATTTTAGTCTCCGAGGGCTCTTGGCTGTTTCTCACTTAGTTGCTTCTTTGCCTCTTGAAATAATTTAGACTTAAAAGGCACTTGACTGTTAACCAATTATTATCTCTTGAAATAATTTTAGTCTCCGAAGGAACTCGACTGTTTATCAATTGTTTGCTTGCATCCTGAAATAATTTTAGTCACAGGAGGCATTTGACTATTTATCAGTAGATGTTTCTTTGTCTCTTAAAATAATTTTAGTCTTCGGAGGCACTTCTATTTATCACTTAGTTGCTTTTTTGCTTCTTGAAATAATTTAGACTTCAAACGCACTTGACTGTTTACCAATTTTGGTACTTGTCTGCCTCCTGAATTGTAGTCTCCAAAGGCACTTGACTGTTTATCAGTTACTTGCTTGCATCCAGAAGTAATTTTAGTTTCCGAAGGCTCTTTTACTGTTTGTCAGCTGCCTTATTCTTTGTGTCTTGACTGAGTTTTCTTCTCAAAAGGCACTTGACTGTTTATGAATTAGTTGCTTGCTTGTACCCTGAAATAATTTTAGTCTCCGAAGACACTTGATCTCTTTATCAACAACATTCTTTGCCTCTTGAGCTAATTTTCTTCTCCAAACGCACTTGACTATTTATCAATAATAGTTATTTGGTTGCATCCTAGTATAGTCTGCAAAGGCACTTTAACTATTTTTAAGCTGTATTCTTTGTCGCTTGAACTAATTCTCTACCCCAAAAGTTCTTGACTGTTTATCAGCAGGCTAATTGCTGACTTCTGAATTAATTTTCTTTTCAAACAGCATTTGAATTATTATCAATGAGACACTTCTTTGCTTCTTGAAATAATTTTCGTCTCAGAAGACACTTGACTGTTTATCAATTCGTTAGCCTATTGAAATTATTATTACCTCCTGTAATAATTTTCACACACCAAACATAAGGAAATGTGAACTAATTAGCTGCATTTGTAAATTTCTACTGGTTTGGTCTCCACCCTCATTCTGAGTTATTTACATGAGCGTTTTGAATGTTTATTTTCTATATCTAAGCTTGTTTTGTTTCCACTTTACGTTTATTTCAGCTTGTTGAAATAGCCAGTAAGACCATGCTGTCAAGAAGCTTTCAAAAACAATGGCCTCCGAAATCAGTGTTCACACGTCTTTGCAGGGTATTTTTGCAGTAATTGACAGTATCCGCGTAAATTTACAGCATAACATACATTTACAATACTCATGCTGTAAATTTACGCCGCTATGATTTTTGTTACGATTTCTCTTTGGTGAAATAGAACAGCCCCAAGACCCCCAAGAGCAACGAAGATCAACCATCCTAGGAATAAAAAAAATAGATTCTTCATTGCCAAGCTGCGAAAAGCACAGTCTGCTGAAGGTGTCCGAACATCTGTAGGGATGATCAGGCCACATCAATTAAGGATATCCGACACAAAGGGGGAGCCACCGTTTCCATTTTGCCCCTGCAGCCTCTGGCGCCTCCTACACCATATGGAAAACGGAACACCACGTGCTGGGGGCACGATGACCCACCAATTGCACAACGCCGATCGTCACATCCAGCCATGCATATATTAGCCATCAATCATCTAGGGCGCTCCGACAACACGTGCGTCTGTAGCTACTATATTCAGCCTATTGAAAAACGAAACTTATGGTTCGAAACCGAACACGCCTACGGCGCTGCAGCTTTGTGTCGTTGTAAGACACTTATTTTTTTTGAATTATCACACAAGAGAAAATCATTGGATTTGGAACTTCGGAACATTTTTTTTGGATGTATAAACACAGATTTGACATTTTGTCAGACCTTAAAGAAACGACGCTTGTATGCGTAATTTGAGGAGGTACTGGATTTTACTAAATAGATTTACGACAATTTGTCAAAGGCCGGTACTTTTGGTTTAAGGTTATCAAATCAAATCAAGTAGGGAGGCCTAACCGAAGCAAAAGCAGTAGCGCACAGAACCCCGAGAGAACAGGGACAACTTTTTTAGGAAAAGGGCACCGTGGACACCTTTCTGGGAACCTTTATTTTTATTGCTCTCTCTAGTTACCTTTTTCTGTCCATTTCTTAGACTTTATTGCTCTTTCTAGGCTTTTTTCTGCACTTTTTAGGCCTACTGGCCCTTTCTGAGGCACCGCAGCCGTCGGAACAAAAAAGGCCAATTTTTTGCAAACAGGCCATTTGTGAACAGGCCCATTAAAGGCCATTTTGTGAACAGGGCAGGGGCAATGCACCCCCCCCCCCCCCTCTGCTCCCCTCCTGTACTTGCCACTGCTTCTGACAAAGGGAGTAAATCGACATTAGACTGTGTAGGTCTTGTCATAGGAATTCTTCAATGTGTTAGTGGAAGCCGCATCAACAATAAAGAGTGCTATAAGTTGTTCCGCTTTTGGTAAGTCCCCACCAAGCAAAGGAAAATCCCAATGTCAGATCTTTGCCTTAACTGCTTTTTGTTACGGCTCCTAGTAGGCTACATTAGGTCATGGATATAGGGTAAAGAGATTTGGGTTGATGACGTTTTTAGCAGATGAGAAGTAAATCCCTCTCATATGTTCAGGTGTGAGCTGTGAATGATGCAGACGATCGTTGTAGCCAAGATGATACCATTCCGGGTCAATCTTCGTACACCTTCCCTGCATAGTTTCGGGAATTTGCTGATAATTGATCAAGTGTGGATTCCATACCTGTACACAGTATGCGCGGCATGGATGGACAGTGAAATGTCTTATAATGGGAAAAAGATGTGACCAGCTAAAGAGGAAAAGTTCGGCTGTCGTGCCGAGGGCTGAGTTTTTTCGCTTGGCAGCGGTCGCTCATTGGGTACCTGATTTACGATCACTGGTGAAGATGATACCCCGTTTTTTGATCAGCGTCCTTTGAGTAAAGGACACTGATCAAACACCCACGATGGTACCTAGGGGCTTAGCACGATCAACGCTAGGGAGGGTAGAATGCTCTTAGATTGTTTTTTTTTTCCTTAGGTGAAGAAAATCACACTTTACTGGGTTGAAACACTGACACTGTCATTAGCTGTATGATACATTTTCGAGTCGTCAGCGAGAATATTACACTTTGATTGGATTCTTTCTGGAAGGTCTTCGATAAAACATGAAAGAAAAGAGGGCCGAGGACAGCATCCTGGCAAACCCCACTAAAACATTAGCCCAGTCAGAGCATGAACCGTGAAGCGAGACTCCTTGCATGTGGGAGGTGAGGAAGGATTCACTCAAGTATAACGTTTGCCAGAAAGACCCTTCGAAGTCAGTTTCTTGAGGAGGATGGTATACAGAACAGTGTCTATCTCCTTACGGATCTCGATCGGTAAACCATCGCAGGGAACACATTGGTCAACTGTGGTGTCTAATCGTGGTTCTCTACCAGGACGCTAGTGAGGCAGGATCTATTCCGATGGAAACCACACTGTTTTTTTTGCTAGGGAGGAGGTTCTCCTCAAAGTGTGCGATCACAGCTCTGTACACAGTGCCGGAACTAGTACAGCATTCACATCCAAGGAGGGATGCAAGGAGGAAATGTTGGGCAAAGTGGCTCCGAACCCCGACGAAAATATAGTGAATTTTGTCGCATTTGGGCAACCCGACTCATCAATTCTGGGCCCCCTGCCTACTGGGCCCGAGTGCCTTACACTCTTTGCATCACCCCTAATTGCGGCACTGTCTGTGAATGAGTCTCTCAAAGATGTTTGAGGCCTTAGAGATCAGGCTGAGGGGTCTGTGGTGTTTTGTGGGGGTACAGTGGTCACCATTCGTAAGATGGGGATGATGGACATTTCCTCCATAGTCGTATGGAATGGTACCCGTGTCAAGAGATTCATGGAAGAAGATGAACAATGACAATCATATGGAGCAGCAGCACGCTTTCTGAGGATAGCTAGGTGAACAAAGTCAGGACCCAACGGTCTTGAGCGCGTTGCGATTTTCGAGCAACTGTCTGATCGTGGTAGTACCAAAGTGGACATCTTCGTAAAGTACGCGCTTTTGAAGTATTAATTGTGTCTACTGTTGTAAGCTTCAGATATGGCGTTTAATCCAATGCGTACAATGTGTTCGGTAAACAACAGATCCATCAAACGATGTGAAGGGCAAAAAAAAAAAAAAACGGGCTCTTGTGGAAATTTAAAATAAAATGCTTGCGTTTGTTTCAACCGTCCACCTTTAAAAAAATTGTAGGGCAGTGTAGTGTCTTGAATTGTCATTAAAGATGGGGATTTCATTGTCACCATACATTGGTGACGGAGAAGGTAACCTTTCATTGAGAAAGAACCAAAAACGGATGTTCCAATATTTAAAGCACAATGTGCGTTGTTTCGCCTACTTTTAATCGTCGAAAGTAAACGATATTACAATTTTAAAGCGTTTTTAGAGTTGTCTTTTACTGAAGTACTCTGCGTTTTACAACATTTTATGTGATTTCTGCTTCTATTACTTTATACCCGCTGTTACACATTTGTAGGCCTCATTTTTTTTTTTTTTTTACTGATACTGATATCTCGAAGGAAATGGCAGGGTCAACTTTTCCATTCTTCAACTCCAGAAACTACCATTTCGAAAGAAATCCAACGCTCTTTCTTCTCACTTTACTTCACGGCTTTCGCCTCTAAATGGAGCCATTCCGATCGCCAAAGTACTCGCTAACTGCAGCGTTCGCCTTCCCATTTTCACGTCGTCGTCTCGTGCGAGCACCCCCGGAAAACGAGCGAGCGTTAGTTTCTCAAAATTGTTCTCCAATATATCGATTCTCAACCCTTGGCAAACTTACGTCGTCTCCAACGCCTTGCTAACATCTTAATTCACGCGGCATTCCAAAGTCGATATATTGACTCCCCCTCCCCCGCTTTCTTCCTTCCCCTGTCCTTATACATATACACCCAGATAAGGACTGGATTAAGGGCGCCAATAAATAAAGAGCAGCCGTTATTGGGCCGTTAAAGGACACCCGTGTAAGCGTTAATTGAGGATTGCACCGCAGTTTAAGGGCTACTTAAAGGCATGCTGTATATTGTAAGTGCCGTTTTAACAATGCCTGTACCAAGACTATAAATGGACTTGGTTCTGCAGCTTGAAAGGATCAGAGTCTCTGCACCTGGTGAGTTAACTGAAGCAATACCAAAGGCATGGTTGGCAGTATCCTATATTTTCCTATATTTTTTTAGAGGTTCCTACATTCTTCCTGTGTTTAGTGGAAAAATCCTTTATTTCCTGAATACGATTGCACCTTCACAGTGATTGTATGAAAAAACCGTATAAGAAGCCCACAAAAAACTACAAGAAGCAGTGAAAAAAATCCCATTAAAATGTTACTGTTGCGCAAAAGATGTTACTGTTCCAAAAGACGTTACTGTTCAAATGATGTTGCTGCTCCAAAAGATGTTACTGTTCCAAAAGACGTCACTGTCACTGTTCCAAAAGACGTCACTGTCACTGTTCCAAAAGACTTTACTGTTACGCAAAAGAAGCTAGTGTTCCAAAAGACGTAACATCTTGTTCCAAAAAAGTTACTGTTGCGCAAAATGATGTGGAGGAAGCACAGAACCAACTCGATGACGCAAGTGAAAAAATTGAACAGACTAAGGAAAAACACAGAAAGCTATTAAAAAAAATAATGAAACTGATTGATGCCTACTTTACAAGGGCCGCAAAAAACAAAAAACTAAACACACCTAGGACTAAATGTAAAAGTCTGTATGGTGAAAACAAAACATTCCGCTCTCACTTGACGTAAAGTAAAATAGACTAACCAGGCTTTTAATAAAAAAAAAAAAAGCGTATGTTTTTGGCCACCCCAGTTACTAGCTTTAAGTAAGTGGGGGGAGGGGGGGCACCAAACCGGGCTTGCATATTCGAGTATAGGTAGGCTATCACATAACCCTCAAAAGCCCAACGTGAATGATGAATCCTATTTTGTGCATTTTTTTTTTCCTATAAAAGTCGTATAATTTGCTTTATAATTCGTATTTTTCCTATATATTACTAGCTGCTAATTTTGTCTGCGGTGCCTGCAAAGGGCATATCTGCACTCCTAAGCTAAATAATTTCAAACTTTTCCTTGGATGAATACGAACCAGGGACTTCATTAGGGCGTTATGTAATGGAATTAGTTTGTGGGAAAGAAGGTTTTTGATATTGTTCTGTTTTTCCCTAACAGGTAATGACCCTGGAATTGGATAATAAAAACGGCTTTTTAATTTTTTGCCACGTTACCTTGTTTGCACATTGTTCACACATAACGCCCAAAAACATATGTTTAGCACTCTTCATACACTTTTTAAAATAATCACATTTTAGACACAATAGAAAAAGTTTTTAAACGTTTTTAGCTGAAAAATACACAAAATCGTTTTACAAAAATAGTATTGGTGAGAAGCAACATATCAAAACATTAGTTTATGTAGCGTTGCAGACGTGATATGCCTTTAAAATAAAACACTAGCGTTCAATTTGCAACACTTTGTAAACACATGCTTAAAACGTAGCGATGAAAGTGTTTAAAAAAAACAGGTGTGTTTATTTTACAACACATGATAATCATAGGCATTTCAATTAAAAAATAACAGTTTGCAAAAACATGCGCTTTAATAAAACACTAGGCCTATTGTTTTATTTTAAACACTCTTGTAGTAACCGTGCATGTGTTTTAAGCATGTGTTTTTCATGTTGCCAATTGAACGCCAGCGATTTATTTTAAGCGCATTTCACGTCTGCAACACTCTACAAACGGTAGCGTTTTAAAATGCGCTTTTAGCTGTAAAAACGTTTTCTGGGTGTGCCTACAATGTGCTTATTTTAAAACACAGCTTTTTACAACGTAGAAACAATGTTTTTTGTGTGTGTCTATCGACACGACGATCTCGCAACGCAATCTGTGTCGTTGCTAAGGTAACAACGCAGCCTGGAAACCTACCTACGTCATAGTTTAGTCAAATGCGTGCAGTCGCATCAAACCGAGACAATAAGAACAATAATTCGTGCAGAAGAAACAATATCCTAAGTAGCCCTTGAACGCTCATTGACTACTTCGGCAGAGCCAAAGTGCGAGCCACCTTGAAATGTCAGATTAGCTTATAGCATGTAACGAGTGAATGTGATAACTGGATCTTTCACAGGAGACACCTGCTAACCAATAAACTTTATTTTTCACTCGTTCTAAACAACGTTAATGTTTCATTACATGTGTTAAGTCTGTAAACTCGTATACATAAAATAATTCTCAGCCTGCCAATTTTATTAGTTTTTAACCTTGTTTTAATAGCTTTTAAGTGGGATTTTGTTATGAAACCCATCTAAAAGCAGGTTTTGTTAAGTAGGTGTAAAGTATGTTTTGTTTTAAACGTCGTTCTTTTATGGTTTAAATGGGACGAGTGTAGCAAAAAAGGTCTCAACTTAGTAATCAAGTACGTACCGTACAACATTTGTAAAAGGTTCGATTGTAACTGACAATATTGCTTGAACGAATGCACTTTTAAGTGACATCTATCGAGCAGTGACACGACGTAGTATTATTGTGTATAACTCTATGCTGGAGCCTTAATGGGTTAGCTGCAAGGGGCAGTGCAGAGAGAAGCAGAAGGGCGTCGTACTGAAGCCGATGCTGTGAAGAGTGATTTCTTAGACCTAAAACGCGCGATTTTTGTTGGTGGAGAAAACAACGTTATTTTAAGCCTAAGAAATTCGCTCTTCCGTTGTTTTTCCCTCCATTTTTATGTAGTGCACCTTGTAGTTATGCCCTCCAAAACCCGTACTGGTGCCAACATGGCGGCAAATGTCACTGCTCTATACGCAACATGCCTGTATTAAGTTACTAAATGCACTACCCCTTTCAGGCGACGTGTTTATAACGCTTTATAAGAAATATTTCATAATATTTTTTTTCAATTTTGTTGAGTACGTTACGTTGTTCCATTATGATGCAAAGTTTAGGCGTATTGCACAACTGCATGTGTGCACCGGTAGGCATTTTAAATTACAGTATTAACCTTCGAATTCTGATGTCTATTTTTAAAATAATACGTACGAGTTCTACAAGATTGCTGCGCAAAATGAAATAATTAGAATGAAAAACAGTTCGCTAATCGTAAACTAATTATAATTCAATTCGGATGCAAATCTGTTTACGTTGCCTTTTGGATTTAAATGTCAGACTGCTTGAGCGGGATTTGAACCCTTGATATTTGAAACCAAAGGCCGAAGTCCTACCCCTTAGCCATACTGACACGGCCAAGCGGTAAGACTTCGTCTTTGGTCTCAAAAGTAGGGTTCAAGGATAGTTACAATAAAAGCCAATTACAAAACAAAAAACATAAATAACCATAAAAATACGAGATCAGCACAGAATTGCTGGCAAAACCAGATCCACCATCTTGAAAATTAAGTCACGTGATCTAAATTTCAGAATTTATTTATGCAGGAAGGTCTTTAAACCGTTTGCACCACTGTACTTCCATGCTGCTAAAATTCTTAAATGTGGTGTTCGTAATGGTGTACTGTGCTGATCCCGTTTTTTTAATGTTGTTTTTAATGTGTTTGTTTTATCTTGTAATTGGCTTTTATTGTGACCTAGACCAGCAATATACTGGTTGAAAATGAAATATCGTTTTTAACATGTCCTTGTGGGAATAGACCTGTTAGGAGATTTCCTTATTTTTACTATTTCGTCCACCTACAAATTAATTGAATTTACTGTACGTACAGAATCTGTAACGTTCATCTGACCTTTTTTTTCCGCTATCATTCAAATTTTCTTTCAAAATGGCCGGCGAAAAGAGAACGGACCATCCCTCGCAATCCTTTTAAATATGTACGATTAGACAGACATCCAGTAAAAAAAAAACAACAGTTCTTTTACTATGATTTTACGACCATGTTTTCGCCTAAACTGGTCGGATGCGCGCTTCTAGTCGTAAACCCACTTCTCCAAAAAGAAAAATTATTATCATCTAGTCTGCGATATCACAAATACCAACCATTTCCGTCCATCCACAATGACGCTGTAGGAGGAGGATGCTTAAGTGCAAATAAGTTCTGTATTTTTTTTTAGGGCCATATTTCAAAGTGAATGATATGTTGTTAGGATTATGCTATTCGTTTAGTCGCTGATGGTTATCTTATACAGGTAGGCATCTATGTAATATTTTGATGATTGCGATTTTTTTTTTAAACTGAAAACTCGTGAAGCTGTTGTGCGTGATGGAGATTTTTATCTAACTTAAAAAAAAAAGGTATCCTGACCTTTCAAGACGATTCGTTACAGCAGCTGTATGAATGAATGAACGGCAACTCGTAAACTTAATCGTAATTTGTGTATGAAGGGTTACGGTACTAAATTACAACAACAGAAAGAAGACAACAGAACACGCGTATCACAACTGAATAATCTTTACTGAAATTTGCCATAAGTTGGGGCCTCATCAGAAGCTGCGATTTTTTCAGCAGTATTTATTTTAAGAAACGTTTCATGGATATTCTTCTGTGGTTGAAGCCTTTTTAAAGCAAGCGGCTGCTGCGATTACCTGGTTGCAGCCGGTCTTCTGTACACGTCTGCGACTTCCGTTGAGGCACACATGCACCTCTATCACGTACTGCAACAGCGATCTCTATTATGTATAATCTGAAAACCGTCACATGGCTGTTAAAAATGTATTAGCTTTTAGGCCTATTTTAGATTTAAGGTGATGTCAGATAAATTGTCAGCTTTTAGGCCTAATTTTTGCCTGCCGTTTTAATTTCGTAAGTAGCAGCTAACGGAGAATTGGGTTCGAGAGTAGGCCTATTCATTTATGCAACACGGTATCGAGACTTTTTTTTTTTAATGAAGCTAATGTGGGTCGTTAACGGAATCATTTTTTTTTTTTACGGTTGCGTGTCTTCGTGTAGCGGTTTAATACGACGATCAAATGGTATTGATTCATTGAGTTACGTCGAGAAAGCCGTAGATACAAGGAATCAACGATCGTTTTAATTTGCCGTGTTTTTTAAAGTCCACTTGACTATACCACTGAAAAAAGCGAAGGACGGACAAGGTCGTGTTGTAGGCTTCCCAGACGTTTCGCCTGTAAACCCCTTTTTAATTCATTGTTGTACGTAATAATTACTATACAACAAAACTTTCATAACACAGCCGTGTTTTATTACATGCAATTATTTTACAGCACAGGTGAAATCGGAAGTGTATTTGCTGAAGGCAGTTTCAAATACTTCAAAGGGTTTAACGAGCTTTAACCACTCCTGGTCATATGCCCTAAGGCCCTATATGTCTGCAGCAGCCTGATACCCAGGCGGTCACCCACCCAAGTATCAATCAGGCCCAATGCTGCCTAACTTCGGGGGATCTGACGAATACTTACCTATAGCTAACCAATACGCGATCTATTTTATGCGCGTCCATCGGCATATAAACATTTTTCGTCAGGAATTGGACCTTTAAAGTGTGTTTATTTAAAACGGCAAGTTGACACCGAAACGTGAATGAAAATTAAGCCAAAATCGCAGCAATGCAATGTTATAATTGCAACGGAAAGTGTGCAGGCTAGCAGCCTAGCTGTTCTGCAATAAACCGATTTTGGGCATAGGAAATCCTCTTCAGTCTGTTTTTCTGTGCCTGCTTGCCAGAATTTCATGAAATTAATTTTAATGTTATTTGTTAAAGGTTTAAGGTATAGGGTCAAACGTTTTAGGTGTAATTGCATCATTCTGTGTGAAAGTAAGCGAAGTATTTTGAAAGATGTTGATGTTGAAAAATCTCAGCCCAGACATTAGTCCTGCAGGACTTGCGATATAACGAGGGGGTACCAACTTCATAAATCCGATGTACACTTGGTGTGAAATCCGGATTTAGTCCATGAAAATCTGGAACAAGTGCTACAATTCGGGGTTTATATCCATGAAGTACGGATTTCAGTTAAGAAGACACTCGAAAAATCAGATTTTAATCCAAGTAATCCAAACTAAATCTAAAAAATGCTACTTAAATCTGCTTAAATCCGGAACTAATCCCACCAAGTTTGGTGCGAAAATGGGAGCTTTAAATCCAGTTTAAATTCAACAAATCCGGACTAAATTCACATATATATACCAAATACATAAAACACGACCTAATTCCAACAAATCCAACTTGTATCCAATAATTCCGACTTAAATCACTATAAATCCGATCAGTAAGATCAAGTTTGATACAAAAATGGGAGCAAAAATGGAAAAAAAACGGTGCTTTTAAATCCAGGTTAAACCAACAAATCCGTATTAAATCCGAAATCCGGTGTACGCTTTTCACAAGTCTGTACCCCCTCGTGCATTAACCTACGGTTCATAATTCAAGATTATCAATTTTTTTGTCAATACGATCAAGTTTATTATCAATACGATCAAGTTTGGTACAAAAATGGGAGCAAAAATGGAAAAAAAAACGGTGCTTTTAAATCCAGGTTAAATCCAACAAATCCGGATTAGATCCGAAATTCGGTGTACGCTTTTTCACAAGTCTGTACTCTCCCCTGCATTAACCTACGGTTCATAATTCAGGATTATAATTTTTTTTGTTTTTTCCATATACCAAACCACCACATTATTACACAGACAATGGCTGCAAAAACATGAGTAAGTGTTAGCGTCCAATATGTGGGACGGCGAAAGCAATCCTCCCCCCAAACAGTTGTTGTACGTGAAACACTTGTTCCTAATGCTTCTCAAACAGCGTCCAAGCGTCTGTTAACGCAGAATTTCCAGCCCGCGCATGTGCTGGATTTCGAACAAAACAATTTCAATAAATATTAAGAAACACCCCCATTGTAATCGTTCTTGTTCTGCTGTTATTGAAACATGGTTTACTGTCATCCACTAACGAAAACGTGTATATCTCAATTATAGGTCTTTATTTAAGACTCCTAAACACGTAATGCAGTAGGGCGACTCGCACGAGACTTTACGAAATTTAAAATGTGCATTTCAAATTTGTGTGCACATTTTGTAGTGCGAAACAGTGTATAATGAGTTTAGATTTACTGTTTCGTTGTTTGTTGTGTTACAATGTTCGTGAAATGTTAACTCTAAATGTCAAACCTTACTGTTGTCCTCGACCATTGCAACCACCAAAACTAAATGTTCTTTACATTTTTTACTTTTGAACCTGGTTGATATGGCTAATGATTGGTGTATGCGACTCGGCCTAACAGAGTCACTTACAGAATATTAAAAAAAAAAACATTACCGTCGTGTGCCAAGAATTCAGAGTTACATGGTTTTAAATTTAACTAATGTGAGAAATATATTACTCAATATCCTAAGGACTACAAAACAAAGCCCTTTTTATTACTATTTCTATATTTCAGCGTCAAAATATACGAAAGTTGGGCACTGATTTAGTCTGTATTATCTTAAAAACTGACGTAATAATACACTAAAATGGCTGTTGGTTCCTCTTTTCTAATGTTGGCACTGTTTGTTTTTGGCGTGGTTGCAATGGTTGAGGACAGTAGGCCCCTATACGGTTTCACATGGAGTTAACACTTCAAGAACATTGTAGTATCTGAAACTGTACAAGAAAGTTTATTTGTCTTCCTTTGCTGTTTAGACTTCGAATCAGTTAATGTAGGGACCTGAATCTTCAAACGATTTCGTTTTGTTTCGACGTCGATTTCGTTTTCGTTTCCTAATTTCGTAGTTCTTCGGAATGATCAAGCTAAGTGCTGCAGTGTCATCCGTCGTACGTTGGAACAGGGTCTCAAAGCAATCCAGTACAAAACAAACCATTTTGTTGTGCGGCAGACGTGACAGATTTATAGTAAAACGTCAGCTTTTACTACGGCAAAACTTTGTAAACACATGTATGCCTCAACCTAGCAATGGAAGTTCAATAAAAAAAAAGGTTGTATTTTAATTTTAGAGCGTTATTATATATTATTCGCTTTACGCACATGCCAACTGAGATTTGCATTGGTAGGCTATTAGTCAAAGGCAAATATTTTGCTCAAACTAACGTTTCAACAATGTCCGCAGAAAGAGAATAAACATCCGCGAAACAAATTTCAACAAAATAAAACCGTACCCGTGAGAGCATTTCGTAGTGAATATGTTTGGACCAGGCAGAAAAAACTGGACCGTTTGGGGAGAAAAATCATATTCTTTTAGCACAGATTTAGGCTTCAGATTATACTTTTCTTTTTTATTCTGCACAGCGGTTTTACTGAAATAAGACCTATGGAAAACTTCAGTCCATCCCATTCTTTAGTTTTGAAGTCGTCTCACAATTCATCTCTTATTTATTTGCACAAAATATTACTTTTAGGAAAATGCTCTTTCCCGAACGGAAACTCGCGCAAATAATTTATTTTACCCTGTCACTCATTTCGTGATATTTCCTCGTGAACATTTTGCGTATTGAAAATTTTTAAATAATTTATTTCGGTATCAGCGGAGAGATTTTATAAAAACACATTTTAAAAACACATTTTGCAGCCACCTGGAAAGCGTTTAAATGAGTTTACGCAAAAACACTAAACAAAACATGCAAAAGCGCTTAACGAAGCGCATTGACTGTAAGAAATTATATACATGTGCATTGGCTTTTAACATAGAAAGTTTATAAAACGGGTGACGAATATGTTTGCTTGTGTTTTTGGAAATGGTTTACCGAAAACGTTTGTTTATCTGTATTTAACGAGTGCTGCAGTGTCTGAAGATGAACCACTGATGTTTTGATTAAAAAAAAAAAAAGTTAGAATTTGACTTTGAAAACAATCATTTCAACATGTATATGTAAGGTGGGGTCAGGAAAATTTTCAAACAAACGATAATGTTTTGTATGCAACACATACCGTACTATAAACTTAAACAGGTTTACAATATTTCATAAAAATTGCGAATATTTTGATGATTTCTTGTCCGATGCTTACCGTAAAAGATTTTCATTTTCAGGAAAATATTTAAAGCATAAACGCTTTTTGACGTTGTGTAAAGAAAATGTCCGTTTAGGTCAACATTATCATAGTGTTCTGTTATTTTGTAATTGTCCGATGTGTTCGTGTGAAATCACGGATCGCAATGAACCGTTTAGCTGAATGTTAGGGTTGTTTGAACAACTGGGCCCCTAACCTAATAGTCGGACCTATTTCTGTAACGAATAAATACCTTTGTAAAAGAATAGCCCTCCGTTTATGGTGTGGAGTGTTCCGACTTCGCAACAAATTTTATCCTATTTTAATAAAGAGCACTGATTATGGTCGAGTT
Organism: Lithobius niger; assembly: GCA_023313725.1. NCBI lineage: Eukaryota > Metazoa > Arthropoda > Chilopoda > Lithobiomorpha > Lithobiidae > Lithobius > Lithobius niger. The sequence goes on along the minus strand of JAHWFP010039484.1, from coordinate 5,626 downwards.
ATTTAAAAACGAATTATCAATATTTACGAACACCAGGTCCAGTGTTGCTTAATGGAACTTAATTGCGTTGGTTAGGCCTAATTACAGAACGGTTTTAAAACAGAGTCGTCAGCATTCGTTCATCGGGCCGGCGCGGCTCCGTGAGCTGGGTGTCGGGGCGGAGACAAACGAAAAAGCTGCTACGCCGACCAACTCGTCACAACGCCCGCCCGGTGCTGTTCGACCATTCACGACCATGCTTGTGCGGTTGGAAGCGTAGTCCCGCCCAGGTGTTTTCTCCCTGGCTAGGAACACCGAAGAAGAGCAGCCGTGCTTCCATGAAACTCGGATCGAAATTTGGCGAGCTAGCCGAAATTTATTTAGTTTAACGTGCAGCTGATGGCGTTAAAGGCCGTGGTGATGTCTATGTTGGAAGAAAGTTACCGATTTTAATTTGGTGTGTCCGCAATAAAGAAATTAAAACCTATACACGCGCCTGTGTTTTAAAGAACTATATACCAAACCGTGTCTCGGCTGCTTTTATAAAACATTGCGATGCTACAGCCGTTTGTTGACCGTTAAAACAAATAATGTTTTTAAACACAGCTGGAAAACATTTCCTGGATAAACACGCAAAAACGTTTTACAAAAAAAAAAAAAAAAAAAAAAAAAACCTCCGGTTGAGATGTTTATGCTGTTGCGAACGTCTCATGGTTAATGAAAACGTCAGCTTTTAAATAATGGCAACACTTTAAAACACATCGCCACAGAATTGTTAAAATTAAACGGTTCTATTTAAACTTTAGAGCGTTACTACGAACTTTACCACACGGTAGACATAATCATTTTCGTTAAACGCAAACTTAAAAAATATCAGCGCATTTCAGACCAAAAACATCAGCGTTTTATTTTAAACATGTCAGTCACCACGAAACGTTGAAGTTTTATAGTAAACACATGACACGTTTCCGGCACTATTATAAAACGCAAGACGTATTAAAATTACGAAGATCTCTTTCGCAGCCATGCGTTTTAAATATATGTTTGTGTATTTTTTTGGCTATTTTAACTGGCTATCCTACAAACGTTTCTATGTATAAAATTTGTTTTTACACGACTGCCAATAATTTGTGAATTGCCTAACGCTGACTTAAACTATAGCTTTAACTGGGCTTTATAAAAGTAGGCTGCTCAAGATTAAAGGCTCTACTATAAGTTTATTTACACATTTGACAGGAAAATTGCTTGTTTTTTGTTAACGCACAAAATTTTACGTCTGCATGTCCAGTGCTGAACGAGGGAAAACGTTGGTTTCAACGCTTTGTGGAACGTTTGAAATTTAAAATGTACTTTAACTTTCTAGGCCTACGCCAAAAGAGTAGGCTACAAGTCATAAAAAGTGATCAAAACTCATTTCGACTTGTGGTTCTTCATCGAAGGAACAATGTCTAAATAGGTACGATGTAACACTTATATGTGGGGCCGAACCCTATTTGTATTGACACAAGTACTAACTGGCCTGCCTTTTGATAAAGGGTCCCAAGAAGTCCGAAAATTAAAGTTTCGATAAAGTGGAAGGAAACCATGAGAGAGGCTAAAGAAGAAGGCCTACTTTTCGAATAGACTATGTTATTTAACTATCATTAACACGGATACGTTAGAACCATCGTTCAACATTCAGGTTCAACACCATTGTTCAACATTCTGCATCGACGTACAATATTAGCAGACACAAACGACAATTTACTAATTTTTCTCTAAATATCATTAGCTCATTTTTAGCGTTGTATTTAGCTCGTCAACCTAACACCACGCACCAATAAAAATGCCCTTCTTTAGCGTATGACAATGTATATAGACTCCTTAAATTTATTTCGATCAGCAAATTCGTCAAATACGTAAACTGGACAAACAAAGTGGTTTAAACAAAGAAGATGTTAGACACACAACAAAACGCTTACCTGTAATTTGTCTGAAAAGTATTTAAAGGAACAATTTTGATCAATTACGTCCGACTGAAAGCTAACGTTTAAATTAAAAGAGTGGTGTTTAATTTACAACGCGTGTCATATCAGCATTTTTGTCACGCAAAACTTAAAAATGTATTCATTGTACTAATGATACAAGCATATTTTTCAACACTTCCATCGTCGCATGGAAGCGTTTAAATGTGTTTAATACAAATTAAACGCCCATGTTTTACATTGAACAAAAGTCATGTATGCATTGACACTAAACACACTGGTGTTTTCCAAGGACTGTCTCAGTCACACCACGTGAAACATATGGTTTTGCGTAAAACATCTGCAAATGTTTACTGTGGCTCTGAAATTTGTTTCCTCAAAGCATCTTTAACACAGTCACTGACAACGCCGTATTAGGCCTACTTTTAAAACCAGAGATATTTACGGTGCTGCAATGTATCTCCGCTGCATTGGCAAACTGAGACATTCTGTACACAAGTAGCCCATATAATATTCCGTGTACGTATCATTAGTCATCATCCTGCAGGAAAAGTGGTGAAATCGTTTCTCTTGATTCAGTCTACTCATGAAAGAGTACCAACGCAATTCGTGGCTTTCTGACCCCATCCGATTGGAGCGACGTCTGCGGTCCGACCCTAACGACATTTTTCTTGCAGGATATGGGGAAGTTCCGACAAGGCTTAGAATTAGATTTGTTCTCCACGTTCCCCCTCCCACCGTTCCCTGTCCCCCACTGATCTTTATTCCATAAGCGTAGTCCCTTCTGTTGTTGTAGGCTATAGTATATACATGTCTTAACTTATAACCCCTATAATTTTCTTGATGTCGGTTTTGATGTTGATGGATCTGAGTTTCGCTATTATTATTTTTTAAGCCTAATTTTTTTTTCTTCTTGTTTCGTTGTATTTGCAGGTCCCCGCTCGCGGCGGATGAAGACGAAAGACAAGAAGCCCGAAGAGAAGCGGCCGCGCACCGCCTTCACCAACGAGCAGTTAGCGCGCCTCAAGAAAGAGTTCCAGGAAAATCGCTACCTCACAGAAAAACGGCGGCAGGACCTAGCGCGAGAACTGAAACTGAACGAATCGCAGATCAAAATATGGTTCCAAAACAAACGTGCCAAAATTAAGAAAGCCAGCGGACAGAGAAACGGCTTGGCGCTCCAGTTAATGGCACAAGGACTGTACAACCACAGCACGCAACCAGTCAACAGTGGCAGCGACCCTCTGGAAAAGGACAGCAGCCCCAGCAACAAGAAGAAGCCGTGAGCTAAGTGTGACGTAGTTGCTTTGAGTATAAGTTCCTAACTACGCCATCTGTTGTTAAAAGAAAAAAATAGTTTGCGCGACAAACAAACTCTGTATAAACTCTGACAGCGCACGTGCCTGTGTGCTTGTGTTGTGGAAGTGCCGCAGAAACGGAAACTGTCATGGCCGCCAAAAATGCCATCTTGCCAAACTCTTGTTCTACGTCAGTGGTCACGAGGTGCGAACTGTTTGTAAATATAGTACACAGAATAAGTTCGGTGTTTATTTCATCGATGGAGTGTGTCATTTTACTGAAACAAAACTAGACGTTTAAAAATAAACATACCTTCAGATTGTCTATGAAGAACTATAAACTACACCAGTGAAAGATATATCCTATTTATATGATATTTAAGACTATAACGCCTGGGTCAACTTTTGTCCCAGTGACGAAGCGGTTTGTATCATAATATTATTACCATTAATTGCAAAACTTACCAAACAAAAAATTGCAAAGTCGAATTACATAGAAATGATACATCAAAATGTGTGCAGCGTTACACAAGGCTATATTTCCCCATCATCGTAGGTCAATACTACTAGATGTTGTCAATAGTATAATAATTACGGCAAACACGCCATATATTTTTTTTTCTGTGCATGTAGCGTTCGTTTTCCCGCCGCCAATCGAATCACGTTTTATCTTTGACTTCTTTCTTCTCCTGCAAATGTGTTGTTTAGAAAACGATGAACGGAATATTTTGAACTGCCGGAAAATAAAAATTTTGTTTTGAGAAACGCATTAGGCCTATAGTTGAACGTGTCTATATAGACATGAAAATCTGAGCATATAACCCCATATTATGAAGTCTTCTCTTTGTTGGAAAATCGGAAATGTAGTCCACGGAAAAACGTTCCTCATTAAGAGCTGTAAACAAACAAAATCTATTGTCTTTTTTAAGGGGGGAGAGGGTGTGCATGCATCCAAAATTATACAGCGGATTAGGCCGGTAGCATAAAGTTAATTCGTCACTCGGACATTTCAAATTATATGACGATTCCTTAGGATATCCAAATTCCGAGACTACCTTACTCGGCTTTCTTATTTTATTCATAACTAAATTTTGTAATCCTAGAATTTTGTAATCCAAGAATTTGCCACAAGCCTCCTTAAATAAAGTGTTTTAAATAAGACACATTAAGACATACCTAAAACATTTATAGAGGTGTTTTAGCAAAAGCACATAAAAAAGACGTAAACAGAGTTTTCGATGTGAAGACACTTTTCGAATCACGTAGTGTTTTTCTACTGTTTTACAGACGTGACAGTTGTTTAAGATTTCCCTATCTTTCAATTTTGAATAGCATACTTTTATGAACACATTACCGAATTTACGTTTGGCGAAGGACGTGTGGAAAGGGAAAAGAGGCCTTTTGAAATTAAAAAGCATGTTTTTTTTTTTAAACTGTTTAACCCCAAACTATTTAGCTTACGTTTAACATGTGTCTTAAAATAAATGCACATTTTCTGTGTGTCTAAAATGTGTTTTATTCATAACTTTTTTTTTTTTTTTGTATTTTCCAGTGCTGCACCATCAAATTGGTGTAAAAATTCTGTAAACAAAAGATGCATGGCGAAACCATGCCTGTGTTGGGGAAAAATTAGACTTGGATTACAAATTTTATTCGTGAATAAAATGTTCAAGCGAAGCGTCAGAGTGACATGTGGACACGTTTTCCTACACAGTTGGCTTAATTTTTCTAAAATTTCACGCAGCTTTTAACGATAGGAAGTATACCTCTCATTTTACGAAGAATTGGTCATTTAGTGTGTCTGGGGTTGAAGTCTTTTTACGAGACATTTTTTTAACGCATTCTTTAAATTTGTAGTGTGTATAACGGGGAGAAGCCATGCGGGTTCTTCGCGAATCATCAGGCCACAAGACTCAATCAGCCACAGTTTTTAAATTCTGAAATCAAATTTTAATGAGTAATACAAACCGACTGGCATTTACACAATTTGTTGTTTTGATTTGAGGATTCAACGGCGTAATTCTTGATTGGCATTAATTTTTAGCAGGTGCAATTTTTGACGAAAAAAGATGATGTGCTGATAATTAAAAAAAAATTCCGCGAATGTTGAACGAATTGAGACTATAGGCCTAAATTCCGGCGAGACTTAAAAAAAAAATCTTCACTGCACGTTTCAACTAAACCCCAGTACTTGACATACAGATTACAATTTTAGTTCTCCGTGACTACTTTGTTTTTTAGCTCACTCACGGAAATTTAAAAAAAAATAATAACTGGAAATTGTCACACGGTGTTGGCTCGGAGTGATAAAAGTATGTTCTTACTGATTTAAAAATATCATTATTTATGAAAATTGTTTTCATGTTCAAGTTGTATTAATGTTAA
>JAHWFP010039463.1:0-11517 GCA_023313725.1 Lithobius niger | reverse complement strand
GAGTTTTATTCTTCGTATATTCCAGAAGAGTGTTTACGGCAGTTGTGATTGAGGAGGATTTAAGATGTTTATTATTTCCGCACTAAAGGTCATGTATGAATCAGCCACACCTGTGCGAGATGTCTTCTAGCGCAGTTTTGAAAGAGTACTTGCGCAGTTTCGTTACGCAGTAGATTTTAACAGTGCGTTACTTACCAAATCAAAGACGGCAGGTACAAGTTCAATTCCACAATACTGCTAGCAACATCGTTTCGTTTGGCAGATAGCATGGTCGATGGATGTTTCCATGGCAACAACCATTTCGCCGTTGCTATGGTTTGCAACCAGCTTCTAGTTAGCGAGATTTTTTTTATATAAATGCAGCCTAAACGTATGGGTGTGTCGGTTTCGATAACCAAACCGCGGTTTGAGGTTTTTATTAAAACCGTTCACACTGAAATCAAAAGCTATGTCATCGCTGTTATGAAATAAGGTAAATTTTAATTATAGTTGCGTAGAAGAGGCGCTGATATTCTCATCTCAAATATAATTTAAAAAAAGAGTGAAACAAGAGTAATGTTTCACTTCTCAAAGCAATTTCGATGGCACAGACAGCGATCGAAACTCTCTTATATTAATTTCAGGTTTTCAAAGACGAGGCAGCGTCTTTTTAATAGCGCGGGGGCGGGGAGAGATAGGCTACGATAATAAAGTCGAAATTGAAATGAAACGGGGGGAAATGTTAGAGTAGAATATTTTTATTTTTGGATTAAAAAAACAAACAGAATAAACAGAAACCAATGGAGAGTCAGGTATCAGAAACGAAATTCAAAAGTGAAATATAATTTGGATTCAGAAAAATCAATCTTATTGTGCCTGGAAGATAGCAGTGTCAGTTATCAAAAATTAGCGGATACCTGAGTGTTTCCAGTTTTGAAAGTGTGTGTTTTTTAAAGTTTTAAATCCATTTTGCGATGAGTGTATTTCATAGTATTGCCAGTAACGGTTTTTTTCGGACGGATTATAATAAACATTTGGCAGGTGAATGTAAGGATGCAAAACGAATAATGCCTTGCGATGGTCTTTCTTGTTTTATTGATTTTAAGGATTTTTTTTTCAATTGCATCCGTGCATCCAGCTCTCTACGCGTTTAGTATTTATTTTTTTGCATCAATTTATTTTGGAAACCCAAGCGCCAAGCTACAATTGCGCTCAGATTTTCTCATAAAAACCCCTGAAGGGACCGTTTCTTCCCACTTGTTTACCGTGGTCCTATTAGTGGAGAGGGAATCGAATGTTCTCTCCAACCGATCGTTCGTTGCGAATTCGAGTTTTTTTGCGTGTTTGCTTGCTCGGTATCTGTCTGTCTGGATGTCTGTCTGTCTGTCCGTCCGTCAGGATGTCTGTCTGTCCGTCAATCTGTCCTTTGCTTGCTTCCTCGTCATTGGATAGTTTGGCTTGCAAGCTCGTTTCTGACGATCACTCCTCATTAGCGAAGCTGGTCATTTTGCGAAACCGTGATTACAGAGCGTTCCTGCTGCAGCCTAGCCGGCGCCCCAAACGAACTGAGTACTGCCTGCCTGCCTGCTGTTCATCGATGCTGGCTCGTGTCAACGGGAAAAAGGGAACAGGGAAATTGGGAAAAAAATTCAGTTTGTGCTGGGTGGAAATGACCACAGCCGAGGCTGGAATTTCGAAGGTATAGCTGTGTGTTTGCGGGGACCGCGCGTGCGTAATGACGCATTTGTGATTATCGCAGTTGTGGTTTTAAAGTAAGGTTTTTACGCCTCAACGTACGAGCAGAAATTCTCCTACCAGTTGCCAGTTGGCGATTAACTGGCAGTTTGGCGAATAATCAGGAACTACTTGACAAATTTCAAGCTAGGTGTTTGATGCTCCGTTTGCAACATTGGCAGGGTTTGCTCTCTCAGGTGTTTGTCGCGGAAGTCGTGTATCCCGTCTGTTTGTTTTCGTCCCGTCTGGCTAACTAACGCTGATTTTCGTTCGCTTCGCTCACTCAATCAGCGCATCCCCTGACCCGGACTCCATGCATTTACATACGAATATTTACAGCGGAAATAAAGATATACGTCTTTCTACGGCAGAGTCCAAACCGTTGGCCCGCCGGCTTTGTCGTCTTTTGTGTGAGAGAGGCTGAAAGTAATAGTGTTTTCAATTACATCATCGTGTGGTCATCGTGGCAAGGGGATCTTGGCAAAGTCCCCGCCAGGACTACCGGCCAGGGCAGCGTGACAGGCTACCATGCTCCTTCAGCGACTATGGGAACTATTCTGGCAAATTCTGGATAATCTTTCGGCCCCTACGATGATCGGAGGTTTCCCGGAGTCGAATCCCCGGGTTGGCACCTCCCTTTACCAGATATTTCTTCTTCTCTAAAAGTCTGGTAATGTTCAAAATTGAGCCGGTTCAGCCATACAAGCATTAAGGTGCTTCGGCTGACTTAAGGCTCAAAGAAATTAATTTTAATTAAAAAAAAATTATTTAACCGAATTTTACTTATCCTTTAATTTTAATCGACCACAACGATAGTACATTAGCCAGCGGTTTAATATTAACAGTTGCGTATACCTATAGCCCAAAGCATTGGCATACGCATGCTACTGACTGGGCCGTGTCAGTATGGCTCAGCGGCAGGACCTCGGCCTTTAATTTCAAAGGTCGTGGGTTCGATTCCCCGCTCAGACAGTATGGCATGTAAGTCCAAAAGGCAACGTAAATAGGTTTGCATACGTATTTATTTAGCGTATACTATAGCATTGTTTTATCCTTTAAAAGTAACATTTTCAAAGGGTTCAAAGGGTTTTAGCGAGCGTTAACCGCACCCGGTCATCAAAAAGTAACATTTTAGTTTATTGCCAACGATCGTTCCGTTTACAATCATGGAATCCTCTCATCATTAGAAGAGATTGTTGTTGTAGTCTCCTATTGTATAGTTTAAATTATTTGATCGTTGCAGCTGCTTGTTAATCTAACGTGTCAACTCGATTTTAACAATAAAGATTGTTTGGTTTGTAGAGAGCATCGTATAAAAATGTGTTAGCCCCCAAAAAAAGGGTTGAAAGGGTTTTAGTGAGCGTTCACCACTTCTGGTCATCTGCCCGACGAAGCCCCAACAACAACAACAAGCCAAACACTAGTGTGTCCAGTACTGGTTCGAATTTGTGACGTAATCCGAAAGATTTAAATAAAATTCTCACCGTATTTACGAAGTCCTGTACTAAGTTACAAGAGGTAGTAGTAACCATCAAAATTGTTGCTTTAACATGGGAGACTGAGGTCAAACCTTACAGTAACTGCTAATGCAGTAACTAAACGAAATAATGTGTATGTGCTGTGGCCGGGGGGGGGGGGGGAGGAGGATTCTGGGTAACACGTCAAAATGCCACCCGTCAAAGTACTCCTTTCCTTTTTTGTATAGCTGTTTCTGAAAATCATTGCGCCAAAAGTTATTGACTCCCCTATTAAATAAACACTCCAATGTGAAGGAATTTGTGATTAATAGCGGTTTCTGATGCTACATGTATAGATAGCTACTGTGGGCGAAGCAGGCCCATAGGTAATGTATGAATAGCTTGACACGAAACATGTAAATAGCTTTTGTACTCTTTCCGCTACAGACTACGCGTAGCAAGTTACCAATGCTTTACTATGCTTGAGGCAGTAGGGCTGCATGGATTTATTGCTAACACATACGTGCCCGCAAAAAAAAAAAATCATTACGGAACGCATTCTAGCACGAATGGAACGTGCTTGGAAAGGATATATTTGCCATTAACATTTTATATTCAACTTTCGTAACTGCTAAATTTGTAGCCATGCTTACTAATAGTATAATAGTCTAAACAAGCGGCTGGAACGATTACCTAGTCTCAACCGTTCTTATGTACACTTCCGCCACTTTCGGGCCAGTTCGCCTTTATACTTCCAGTTTTTTATTCCTTTTTACTAATTTTTGTATGCTAAATCTAATGGTGAATACTGTTTATCTCTGTCTGGTACCGTTCCGTAGATGAAGGGCTCACTTGTAAGGTTCTTCCGGTCACTTTCAGCTACTTCCGGTCACTTGTTGGCCGCTTCCACTTCGTACTACCGGTTTTTTTTATTCCCTTTTACTAATTTTTGGACGCTGAATCTAGTGGTGAATACCGTTTGTCTCTAATACCGTTCCGAATTTTAAAAAGGCGACGGATGGACAAAGTCGTTGCTGTAGCTTTCAACTAGAGTTTGAGGCTGTGTCGGTATGGTTGAGCGGTAGGGCTCGTTTGTCTTTGGTGTCAAAGCTCGTGGGATCAATCCTCCACTCAAGCAGTCTTACTGAAGTTCAAAAGGTAACGGATATTGGTTGATGCCTGTATTTCTTTAATATTAATCAAGCCCATTTGGCTTACCGTCCTGCCAATTAAAAAAAAACCAGCCAATTATTACAGAATTGTTCTCAATGATACGAATTGACATTTCCACACTTCTTCAAACAAACAATAACGCAGCTTGGTTGACGCGATAACCATGGCAACGGTACATACCCCATCGCACTATAGAGCAGGGTCAATAAGATGGAACGCTCCGTTGCTTAACGACTAAGCCGCGAGTGTACATTTTGGTTTTTGTTTTTTTCCGCTGGAGGTGGCTACTGGCATTGTCAAGCCAGAAGTTCTCGCGCGTTACGTCGCCTGGTCACGTGACACCAATCTCAACGATTACCTTTGTTAAATGCAGAGTAATTAATTGTAGAGCGGGGGTATGTTCGTAATTCCCTCCTAATTGACAAAACAAAGTTGGTTTTTATTGCAATCTTTGTAACCGCATCACGCAATAACGACTGCGTCAATTAAAATCAGATTTTGAATATTGACAGCGGTACACCTAGAGATGGTTTAGCAAACAAAAAAATAATAATAAATCAGACACGTTGTTGTGGAACAACGCCATCCAGCGACGCACAGTGAAAGCAAACGGACTAAGAAACAAGATGCGATGAGCACCCGAAAAGATGAACCACAACGCTGTCTCATTGCACTCGCAAACAACTGCTTGTGTCCGATGTATTGTTCGTTAGTTTATGTTGTGCCGTCAACGCCATCCAGCGACACACTCCAAAGCAAACGGACTGAAACCCTAACCAAACTGCCTGCTCGCGGCTGCACGACAACACAGAATAGTTTACCAAAGACGTCAACATTAGCCCTTAAACACTGCACCAATCACACGGTTTAGTGATTTTGACCTTGTAGGCACGTGTAACGCATCGGTTCGCTCGAAATTTTCTTCTGTCTGGAGAGGGCAAAGAAACACGATGTACTGACGCAACCTAAAAGATGAGCCACAACGCTATCTCCAATGCCACACGAGTTTATTTATTTGACGATCTTGCAGCTTTCCATAATTTGTCACCATGTATTGTTTTAACGTTAAATTTTTTAAATAAATGTTTGTATAACTTTAATTTATTGTGTGATTAATAATAGCTCCGCTTTATTTTGTCGACATTGTAACTTATTACGCCTGCTACTCTACAAAACGCACATTAAGGCTGGAAACCGTACCTCTAGCTAAGATGGCCACTAGCAGCTTAGTTGCAAGGTCGAGTGAAACGATAGTATACATAAGGTTGGAAGGTATACAGGAAGGTTGGTCCTTCCCTTGCTTAGTACTAAGTTGTTTTCCCGACAATATGTCGTGTAACGTCACTGGCTCCGGTCTGGTTTGGCTTGTGCGCATGTGCGTAAGCTATTGAGTTGCATTGTGACGTCAGTGGAGGCAGCAAAATCAACAGCCAATGGAAAAGCTATATGCAAAAAGATCGGAAGAGACCCCCTTGGTTTCACCTATGACATCGTAGGTCACTTTTATTTCTAATGGTGGCGTGCTTAAAGTAAGCATAGACGATATATGTCACCTACCATCGCCAAGACCCACGGAATCTTAACATTTTCACCTATCATGTTCTCACAAAATTCTGTTCCCGATCCGTCTATTTTTGATTTTAGCTCCACCTAATGACAATAACCTAAATCCAGATGGCGTGACTGCGTTCTTCCCACGCAATGAACCAATCTCCTGGTTGGTTCGCGACAACTCAAACCCCTAAGGTAAACACGACAAAAAGACATTTCGGTAGTAGGTCTCCTACCAACTCAGACTCCCTAACCTATACGAAATAAGAAGGACGTTTGAGCGACATTTGCGTGATCGAAGATATTTGGTGCACGAACTCCAGTGACAAATGGCCCGTCGATTTGATTGATAGCCCATACGCGAATGCACAAGTCACCTCCCAGAGTTTAATCACTCAAAAGAAAAAGAGGAGATAGCGTGGCTATAGGAACGCTCGCTCACAAATGCACCACTGAGCTGTACTGATGCGATCTAGAGAGGGGCCATATGATGTTACCTGAATGACGGTAATCTTGGAAGTGGGTGAGCTGGATGGTATATTGATCACTGATAATGTAAAGAGGATGATTCGCATTGGCAATAATCGTCAGCGATTACTTTTTTTCTAAGGTTGTTAATATCGTTTGAATCCAAAGCAGATAACAGCAGGTAAAAAATGGTGACATTTTACACAGAGCAGACGAAATAACGCTACATTCGTTTCAGAGCTCGTATCTGGAACCAGTCGTTTAGCTAGCTGTGAGGGGCAATGCATGTAAACGGAGGTAAAAACATGAGCATCCTTTACCTGGCTGCAAGGGGCAATGAATATGAACGGAGGTAAACATGAGCGTCGTTTAGCTAGCTGCCAGGGACACTGAATATAAACGGCGGTAAAAACATGAGTGTCGTTTGTCGAGCCAATGCTACGAGAGCGGATTAAAAAGCCCTGGTGATAATGGCCTTTTAATAGCTTCCACGTGCTCCCCTTTTGTTGCTCGGGGAATATCCAGTCGAAAATCGATTTTTCCCCAAACTTTTAAGAATATAATACTGATACTGTCCCGTAATTTCTGCACATTAGCTACCTTTCTTGCGTACACTTTGTCCTTTATGAAGCCTCGTAACAAAACGTCTAGGACAGTGATGTCCGGGGTACCTTAGTGACCAGGCTATTGGTCCGTCCCAACCATTCCAACGGTTTAACGGTTTGGGAATGTCGTGTCGAGGTAATTCGACACTTAATTGCCCCAGTGGAGGGGGGGGGGTGCGGAAGTAAATGTCCGTAAAGGACAAAGCGTACGCAAGAATAGTAAGTAGTGCGCAGGAATTACGGGACAGGATTTCCCAGGCAATAAACACGATGTCAGTAGACATGCTAAAAAAAACGTTTAGGGAGAAATCAATTTTCGACTGGATATCCTCCGAGCAACAAAATGGGCGTAGGGGGTTTATTAAGGATCATCATCAGAACCTTTGTAAAAAAAAAAACTTTCTTGAGTTAATAATAGTTGGCACTTTAACGTTTTCACGATTCCCACCAACCTGGAACCCTGGAAAATTCAGGGAATTTAGACTACTTTTGCAACTCAGGGAAAACTAAGGAAATTCTTCCGATTTTTAACTAGAAGCCTGGAAAATCGTGGGGGGGAAAAAACAAGCGGGACTTAGAGACTAATCTGGCGCGAGCTTTGCAACCTTGTAAATATAAAACGCTTCGACTCTTATCATTGGGCTAGGCCTAAATACACTAAAAGTGTCAACATAGAACTCTTTTGTACTGTGGAAGTAAGCCCAATCCTTCTTGGAATTACGGTAGATAACATGGAAATTGTTTTCAGTTACTCTGGAAAACATGGAAACCTCAGGGAAATTTATTTCAGTATTTCGGCGGGAACTCTGGTTTTTCAGTATCTGTTTTCGTTTTTTTTTTTTTTAATTTAATTTCTTTATGGAGCGAATAATTTTTGGACACCCTGTGAAATAAAATTAAAGAATAGATTCGACGAGGACCATTTGTGACGTTTGCAAAAACCTGACAAAATAATAATAGTCCCAAGCAAAAATCGTCCTCTTCTTCATCTGGTGTCGCTGCTTCAGTTGGAATCTTGGGCGAACCTCCATTGTACGAGCGCTGCAGGGAAGCTCAATCCAACGCGGGCGGGGCTTTCAAGCCAGGCTCGTCCAAGTAGTGCAGGAAAGCCTACGTTCAAGTGATGACGTGCCTCTCGTTGCATATTGAATTTAGAGCACATATTCGTTTCGTTTGTCAGACAAGTTGAGGTGGTGGGTTGGGGAGGGGGGGGGAGGAGCTTCCCATGGAATAATTCGTAATTCAGATTGAAAATGTAAGTCCGCAACAGGCCTCTACACTCCTGAAGATGGCGGTACGCATCACCGTATAAGGTCTACCTCCGCGGGAATTGCGCACTGCTAATCTCATTGTGTATACGTCGTTAGTCAAAAAGTGCACAATGTGTGTAATGCGTGTACACAGTTCCTATATAGGTTGAGCTGTACTATCAGCACGCACTGTTTTCAGTGTGTCTAATCCTGTTGTAAAAATGATGGTGTACCTTTCCATATTACTAGTTGAAAACGACGTAAAACCCCAGTATTACCTCCGTATTTTGGGGGGAATAATGTCCTTAATGAAGCATAAAACGCACGGGGGGAGGGAGGAATTAAAAACTCTTGAAAACTAGCTGAGTTTTGTGCAACCAATTCAAACGTTCGTGTTCGATTATTATTAAATTGGTGTGCAGTGAAAGCGTTCTAAGCATTCACAATGTAAAGGGTATACGAAGCATACAGTCAGCATTACAAACTGGCTTTGTCAGAATACAGGCTGATCTGAAAAAGAAAGAAAAGACAACTTCTCCGAGTGGGATTTGAACCCAGGACGTCCCGTGCTCTAGAGAGGGTTCGAATCCCATTCGGGGCAGTTGCGTTTTAGTCTTGGAATCAAGCTTGAGTTTGTTATTTTTGTCTTAGATTAGTGCAACTTGTACTCTCACTAGACCAGCCTTTGACTCGGGTTATCTTCTTCATTACTTGCGAGTCAAAATAAGCCTAATTTCGAAGTTTAGGGCCAGCTTACAGCTTTCGGCAAGCGATGTTCGAGTACATAAATCAAACCTTACAGACAAACTGCCAGTTGAAACCGCCTCAACTCTGCAAGGGGCAACTCATCCACCGCATCCATCGGTCGTTTTCTCACGTAACGTATGTGTTTACCGCTTAGATTTCGCAACCGTCTCTAAACCCCGTTGTTGTTGGAAGGGTGTGTTTGCGATGTGTTTTCTTGCCATTTTATCGTGTCCCCCGAAATCCAATCTGTGTGATGGCCGGCTAAGTAGATGGATAACATTTCTTTCTTTTTTCTCTTCCGTTGCTAGGTAACAGCAAGGGGTACGGCTTTGTGGAGTATGCTTCTAAAGAGGTGGCGTCCCAAGCCCGGAATTTGCTCGAAGGCAAAGCCATCGGCAATTGCACGCTCCACTGCGATTGGTTGGATCCGTCCCACGTGACATATGCCTCCCTCCACTCCAAGTGTCTGTACGTCGATCACTTGCCGCCCAATTTCCGTGACGTAGACGAATTACGTCATCTTTTTAGCATTGTTGTCAAGCCCATCTACTGCCAGGTAAGGATTTTTGTTTTGTTTTGGAATATAAAAGTTCGTTGTCTGGTAAGGATTGTCCATATGGGTTTATCGATACGATGTCGATATGGGTTTACCAATACGATGTCGATATCAACAAAAAACTTTTCATCTCACTGCCTCGAAAGTTGGAGAAGAAGATGCTCCAAATGGTCTTGAGAGGCTGCTGTAAACCGCACAACGCTATTTCTTACTGTTCCCGTGTTATTGCAGTGTGGTCAAATATCGCGATAATATCGCGATTAGCCCTTTTCTATTGTATGGCACTGCTATGGTGGAAGTCATAGGTATAATCCATTTGGTAGAATCCATAATAGTAGAATCCGTAGTAGTAGAATCCATAACAATATGATCCATAGTAGTAGAATCCATTTAGTAAAACCCACAGTAGTAGAATCCATTTCGTAGAATTCAAAGTAATAGAATCCAGTAGGGTACACAAATCCCCTAGTGGTCAGGGGTAACCTTTAGTAAAAGAGCACAGTAAGTTTTAGTGGACATTTTATTGGAGAACCTTTTTTTGTTGTTGTTGTTTTCTCTCCCTTTTTACCCTTTTCTGCACCTCTCTTAGTCTTTTTTTCCCACTTTTTGCCCTTTTAGGCGTTTTTAGGCCTTTTCTTAGACCTTTCGGCCTTTCTGAAGCACCTCCGCACTAGGGGTGCACCGAATATTCGGTATTTGGCCTATTCGGCCGAAAATTCAAGTATTCGATATTCGGCCGAATACTGATTTTGGCCGAATAGTGATATTCGGTATTCGGCCGAATAGTGTCAAGATTTGTTGGTATTCGGCCGAATATTCTTTAGTATATATTTATGCTATTGTGTTGATGTAAGAACGTGTAGCTAAGCATTTAGTTTTTGGTTTGTGAGGAATTGTCTTCAGACATTTATAAAAGAAGAAAAAATGATCAAATATGCTTAAATTACAGGTATTCGGTTAAGTATTCGGCCGAATAATTCGGTATTCGGCAAGTTGAGTATTCGGTTATATATTCGGTATTCGGCAAATTTTGTATTCAGTGCATCCCTACTCCCCACCAGCAAATGTTGGCATGAAAAGGTCATTTTTTGTTTGTTACAAATAGGCTTTTATTGAAAAGCACGAGGGCGTGCCTTCCCCCCCCCCCCCCCCCCCCCTCCTATGCACGCCACTGGTAGATTACTTTGCAGTGAGTAGACTATTCCGGATAATATTATAGGCTAGCTTGATTACGAAAATCGCAAATTTTTTTTATGACATGTCATGACTTAAATTATGCACTCATAAACTGTATGTAAATCTTAAAAGTTTTAAGGACAAAATTCAAAGCCTTGAAAAAAAATCTTAAAGTGACGTAGAAAGAAATTAATATTTCATGTATGATTTATACGTAATCAATCTCCACCTAAACTAAATGAATTAGGTTTCTAAACGGTTTTGGAAATTAGTTTAACTAATTTTTCACTATTGTGCCAAGAAAAGTGAAAATTTTGAGAAGACAGATGAATAGTGACGACTTAAAATGTTATTCTCAAACTTGCAATTCAGTATTTTATGTCTATTTTAGCATGTGGCCGATTCGTATAGTGCTATAGCGTATATGTATAGGTTTTAATTGTATAGGATTCATTGTAGTGTAATTAAGCTACCTGTTTTAGACTTAAAATTGGAATTCTGTTTGCGTGTACCCAATCTTCAAAATTTTAAATTTGAATTCTGTTTGCCATTACCCCATCCTCAAGACTTAAAATAGAATTCTGTTTGCCTGTACCCCACCATCAAGATTTAAAATTGGAATTCTATTTACCAGTACCCCATCCTCAAGACTTAAGGTTGGAATTCTGTTCACTTGTACACCATCTTCAAGATTTAAATTAGAATTCTGTTTACCCGTGCCCCACCCTCAAGACATATAACAGAATTCTGTTTACTGTACCCCATCCTCAAGATTTAAAATTGGAATTGTGTTTTACCAGCACCCCTTCCTCAAGACTTAA
>JAHWFP010039462.1:16040-27128 GCA_023313725.1 Lithobius niger | reverse complement strand
ACTGGACAATAACATAGTTGCGGTTTCTGAGGTTAAATGTATAGCCGCAGTGAGCGTGATAGCGCGAGCGAAGCAGGGATATTAGGCGATTTTCCATTATGCAAATTTCGTGTTAGACTATTTTCCGTTATGCTGTTTTAGGGAACGTTAATTCAACGACTCGCCTTTACCATGGATTAGAAAGTTAACTAGATATACCGTCTCACTTCTTCCCGTCCTACGCGGACCTCTAGCGGCAGTTGCGGCCACTAATACCTCTGCTAATGCTTTGCTTTCGTGCTGCTTCGAAGCCAAAAGCATTAGCAAAGGTATTAGTAGCCGCAACTACCGCCAGAGCTCCGCGTAGAACGGGAAGAAGTGAGACGGTTCACTTTCTAATCTATGCCTTAACCGCGATGGCAAAGGTGTCGTTGCCATGGTAGCAACGATTCCTGGATTAGCTAAATCCGACATCGTTTGAGCAAATACTTCCGGTCTTATAATTCGTGGCAGTAAGATAAAGACTTCCTCCTCACGAAACAGTTTTCTCAATCGTTTCTAAACCCAATTGTTGACTCGTTTCGTTGCGAGCTGGCAGAGCTATCACCGCCGCCATGTTGATATTTCAATTTCAAGCTTCTAGGTGCGAGACTGCAAAGGCAAGTAGTTGCGTCAAGACCAACTATATTTAAAAGACTTAACGCTCGGTTTCACGTAGCATGCTAGACGCGTCGTCCAAGCGTTACGCTGAACTGAAAGCATGAAGAACGAAAAACCCCAATCGTAGCATTGATTAGAGTAGCGGGATGCACAAAAACGTGATATCTTCTCATTATTAGATTTACCGGTGTTGCAGCGCTAAACGGACATTATTTTACGGTAATGGTGACTATTCTTGAAGTCTTCGGACGATTTACTGCTACGTCAAAGGACCGTTTAACACATTTTTAATGAGAATTGAAAACGCCGTAGCGTATGATACAGTACAATACACACGTACCTTGGTTGCTCTTCTGCTTGAAATTCATGAAATTAAACCTCCGGAGGCTTTGTTTTGTCGTCGAGTGAAAAAAGAGGTACGTAGCGTGAAGCCATTGTTGTTAAATTTTAATAATTTGGTGTCAATGCAGTGGTTTAAGTTTAAAATCCGCGTATCGCGTGTCACACGTACCTTTCACAGTTCAGTCCGCATGCTAGAGCAGTTCATTTTTGGGGTGTAAGTAGCGCGACTGGTGGCAGAATCGGTGGCTAACTGGACGACGCGTCGAATTTCTAACGTAAGCCAGGTAGACTTGGTTGCGTAAACGTGCTCTTACTGTACAATATTATGTTCTTCCAATTATGCGATTTTCCAGTCAGATGATCTTCCCTCGCCCCTGAGAGAAAGAGAGAGGAGAGAGAGAGAGAGAGACCGTTTCAAATTTTTCTTTTCAATATTCGCGCTCTTTGTTTATTGATTCTTTTCCCGTCCTTTGGCTTGTTTCACTAGTTTCAGTTTCAACAATTCAAAAACAGTTTATCGTTTAGAAATCGGGGTTGTCCAAAAATGATTTGACTGATAAGAAAATTTAATAAAAAACTCAGTGGGCGAAGATAGAAACAAGCGGTTTTTACCAATCTGTAGATTGACTCAAAAAGTTTTTTTTTTCTTTTTTTGGCGATTTACGGTAACGATGCAATTGGAACCGTCCAGAGTTGGCAGGTTTTTGCCACCACGTGGTTAAAACCGGATTTTACCATGATTTTTACCGTCCCGGCAAAAAACTGTTTTTGCCATGCTTTTGCCTCTTTGGCCAAAAATATGGCAAAAATCTACTTGAAGTCAAATAAAAAAAAAAGTGTGCCCTACAATAGTCAAACATTGGCAAATTATAAAAGCTCCCCTTGAAAACGTCACGTCGTTTACTTTGAAAATTCGTATTCACTTCTATAATAATAATAATAAATCAAAGTTTGTCGCAATAGCAACGGGTCTGGCAAGGACCTGGGGGTCGCTAACAGCCAGCCACAAATTATACGGCATTTTCTGTAAAATTAACGTCTTTAAAAAATAGGAAATTACTTATATTGAATTTCAACAATATGATAAAATAAAAAAAAAATGAAATAAAACAATGGCCAGGAATGTGGAATAGACGAAGGTGGGGTAGGGGACACGAATGCCTTACCACAAAGGTTAGACCTGCCAGGGACACTTTGGTCCCCGATGGCATCGCCAAACGTGTAGGTTTTTCAGGTTTCTCTTGTTTTCAGATTTTTCAGGTTTTTCTTGTTTACCAACAGGAGCATTAAATTGCTTCGGCCGTCTTAAGGCTCAACGAAATTAATTTTAAAAAAAAACAAGTAAAAAGCTTTCATACGCTTATTTTCACAGTAAAAGATATTCTTCCCACAATAACTATACAAATTTTCAGCAGTCAGTTGCGTAAATTTGCGTAGATATTGTGATATATGAATGTCTTTTACTGTAAAACAAGCGAACGAAGCGGCTTGCTAGTTTTAGCCGGTAATAACCGGAAAAAACATAAAACCATGTTTTTGCCACTGTCCCGGCAAAGAGCGGTTTTTGTCGGCGAAAACCCAACCCTGGAACCGTCTGAGATCATACGTGCACCTAGAGTGCAGGCTGCTACGTCTAGTCATACCGAAATATTTTTTTTCTTTGGTTACTTGTTTACTCCTCCAAACTAAACTAAACTAAACTAAACTAAACTAAACTAAACTAACTAGTCAAACCTTGCCATTACTTTCTATTAGCTTATTTATTTAAAAAAAAATTGGTCACGTTTTAATATTGTACAGTCAGTTGGTTGCAAACAGGCACTTAAAGTGAAACAGGTGTAGGATTGCGAAACCAGCAAGGTCTGATTCGGCGATGAGGGAAACAAAAAAACAAAAAAAAAAAAGAATAAAAAAAAATGGAATGTTCAGTGTTGGTTTTCAGGGGCTGAGTGTATTCTTTAGGAATGGGCGCGATGCCAAAAAAGGTTTATCCAAATCCATTGTGATTGTTGTTCAACAACCTAGGACTAAATGATGCGTTTCATTTGTGTTGTCGGATTTTAAATGATGTGTTCGTTGACGGGAGCAAAATCCTTACATCGTACTTTTTTTTTGTTATCATTCTTTGTATTGTCGCTGTTGACGCACATCTCTCGACAAGATGATTCATGATTTACTAAATGTGACGCTACTGATTTTTTTCTACGTCTTTTTTTTTAAGTTCAATACCTTTCTGTATCGGTATTTAGCAGGGTTGGGATGTTTTTTTGACATTTGACGGGTTTTTATCCGGTTGTAACCATGGTTTTAACCGTCATGTCAAACACCTTTTTTTTTGCCACATAGTTTCTGATATGACAAAAACTGTTAAATACTGTTAGTGTGTGCGCGTTCATTAAAATAAACAGGACTGAAGTGCACAAATTGTAACATGACCCAAGGGGCAGATAACCTTGTCCAAAAGAGCCCCTGTGAACATTAAGAAATAACCAGGTGCACCTTGCAATTAACTGAAGTGTAACCTGGGCAACTAAATAGCAGGAAGCCCAATGAAGAAGGCTTCCCTACTCACTCCAACTGACTGGGTCGGCCATTACACATCGTTCCCCCCTTTGGCCTATTGTAATTAGAAAATGTAGTTGTTTGCATGTTTCGTATAAGTAAACTTTAATAGTTCATACTACGTCTGCCTATTTCCTTCCATTTATTAGACCTCAACAAATACTTCATTTTAGCCACAAAAAACCTAAATAAGCAAATAAATAAATACGAAAATTATAACGATTATAACCTGTTTACTGGAAAGATAATTGACGTAAACGAGGTTATCGTGGCTGAGCGGTGAGAGAAAGCGCAGCCTGGTTGAGGTTTGCGGATCTGGTCAAACCCCAAGGGGATCTTGGCAAAGTCCCTGCCAGGGCTGCCGGCCAGGGTAGCGTGAGAGGCTACCATGCTCCTTCAGCGGCTATGCGAATTATTCTGACCAATTCTGGACAATCTTTCAGCCCGTACGATGATCGGAGGTTTCCCCGTTTCCCTGGTAGGCTCCTCCCTCTACCTGATATTTCTTCTTCTCGTAAAAGTCTGGTAATGTTCGAAATTGTGCCGGATCAGCCACACAAGCATTAAATTGCTTCGGTTGATTTACGGCTCTAAGAAATGAATTTTAAAATTTTGCAAAGCCATTATGAACAGTGTGGTCTATCACTAATAATTACGCCTAGTCAGTTACTAATTAGAAATCGTTTCATAATATTTAAGAAGCCATTATTACATTCTTCACGGTTGGCTTTCCTGTATGGTTCAGTTTTGCAACATTATTCCAGACGAGTCTAAATGTTGCAAAGGCATTAATTTTCCCATTTTTTCCCTCGTGGTAAACTGTTTTGCTACATTCACTCTAACCTATGTAAATGTTACAAAAGCTGTTTCAAAGCCGTTTTGCGCAGGATGCGTGAATATAGTGAAAAGGTATGTCCTTTTAAGAGTTTGTGAGTTTTTATTTTACGTTAATTAAAGAGTGTATTTGTAGTTGTAATTTTTAACACTGCTTTGTACTATATTGAGTAATTTGGGCAATTCAATCTAGATTTTATTAGTTTTCGACACTTTCTGACCGTCACTTTTTGACGGTTTTTGACATGTCACGTCAAAAACTGGACTTCGTCGTCAAAAACCCAACCATAGGTGTTAGATGTGTTAGGACCATTTTTTTTTCTCCATAGTATAGTAGAAATAGTAACCAAAAAATAATCACTTCTTTAGCATGCCTTTAACCAAAGAAGAGTTCTTTTTATCGGTACCGTAATAACCTGGCTGCAATGGTACTTAATGTCGAGAATTTTTTGTTTTCTTTCAGCACTGAAAAGAGCACACCTTTCTACTCAGTAATTAAATAAATCAAAGCTTTACTCGTCCCTGAATGGTCACTAACAAACAAACCACAGATCTATACTGAATTCACTTAGACAAAGCGGTTTGCTTTCATTCTCGTTATGACCATATGAGGGCAATGACGTAACGTTCGTGAATCGTCGGAATTTTACGGAAACACGAATCTTCGTTTCTCGTCAGACTTCGGAGCTTATACGTTTAACTCTGTTTAAGAATGGCATAAAAATGAGGTTTAGGGCTACTTAATACGAAATGCCAATGCTGAAGCAAACAAAATTACACGTAGGATGACTGAATGCGATGGAGGGGTTAGCATCGCTATGCCAAATAGGGGGAAATATCGTAAACATCGTTAACATCGCAAAACTAAACATCGTAAATCGAAATTGTAAATCGAAGCAGTAAATCGAAATTATTTCGGACAATTGTTTTGCGGAAACAAAATTAAAATTTTCACACTGATTGCCACTCGTATTTTCATGAAATTTGTGCGTTTTAGCACACGAAATTAAATCTGGAAACGAATTTCGTGCTAAAACACGCAGTTGTTCGATTTTCACAGAAGTACTCGGGTTAGTGTAACCAGTAATTTCTTGAGGGGACCATTTTTTTATTAACTGAACCGAAAAAAAAACAGAATTTCTGTAGCAAGACTCGTAATATTTATCATCGGCAATGTCCGAGTTCAATTGTGTTATCGATAATTTTTCGAAACACGTATGTGATTCTTTTTTTTTATTCAGTCCTACTCTGTTTTTAGCATAACAAATCGGATCATTTTATAATCTCCCGAGTATTGCATTGAAGCGAGAAAAAAAATGAATTTCTTTAGCATGACGCTGTACCTTGGGAACAGTGCTTATTCGTAATTTTCGATAATTTTGTGAAACACGCTTCACTTTTTTTTTACTTCAATAATAGTGTGCTGTAGGTAACAGTTGGAACTATTTTTTTTTCTACTGTGTATTAAATAAAAAACAAAATATCTTTAGCAAGACTGTCTAACTTAGGAAGAGTGCTTATCATCGGTAAACAACTGCCTGTCCAATAATTTTCTCCTTAGTTCTTCCATCTTGGTTTTGCAGTTCAACGTGGTATTGCTACGGGTGATATCACTAGTGCAATTATCAAGGATAACGTTCACGAATGTTCTTTTTTGTGTTGACTAATCGTCAATTGCTTATTTTTCCAATGCTAAACGCGACAGAGCTGAAATTAGCACAAATTAGCAACGTGATGGCCTAGGAGGAACCCGTCAAAGTCACCAGACTTCATATTCTGTTTGAAAGACTAGTCAAAGAGTTTCAAAGGATTTAACGAGCGTTAACCACTCCTAGTCATCTGCCCGAAGCCCTAAGGCCCTATGTCTGCAACAGCCAGATTCCCAGGCGGTCGCCCACCCGAGTATCAATCCAAAGACTAGTATAACTGTCAAAAATGGACAATTTACAATATACAATTTGCAAAAAAACAATGACATTTGAAACATGTGCACAGTCAGCCAGCCGGACAAACATCTTAGCATATTAGCGATATAGATCGTTGCCTTTGCAGCAAAGCTTGAGTTGTGGCGAGTTACAAATTTACCGTATAAACTCAAGCATTTTCTATGGATTTTTTGAGCGTTTACATTTTGTATTTACATTTATGTATTTTTTGCCCTAGGTCGCGGGGACTTTGGCGGAATCGATAACGAAGCGCTGGACTTCAGTCAGCTCGAAGACTACATCAATGACGATGAAGACAATGCCATGTAAGTAAATGTTTTTTTGTTATTTGTGTGTGTGTGCTAAAACAAATATTTACCAAAAGTTACTTACACACGTAATAAATAAGTATAAACTTTTGCCCAAACGTTTCACTCACTCTAGACTATACTAAAATCTGAGATCAAAAAATTGATTTCTGTAAACGCCTGAAAAAGGGGGAAGGAACGGGATGTAGAAAAGGTGCACAACTGCCTTGTCACCACGTTAGACCTCCCAAGGGCTGTAACATCCACTATGGAATCGCTAGACATGCAGAAAAGAATGTAGATCAAAAGCAGGTGCATATAAGTAAAAAAAAAAATTAATAATAATAATGGCAAAATAAAATATATCCATCGGTCTGAAAGACTACAGCAGGCCTATCGTTGAATATGCAAGCCCTGTGTGGTCTCCGTTCCTTCAGGGGAGGCGGGGGGGGCATAGGTAAGCCCCCCCCCCCCCCAGGGAGGTTGGAATACAACCCATCAAATTTTTTAAAATTAGAAATGAGAGTAGAAGGACGGCTCGTCCTTTGAAAATTCTTAAAAAACCATTTAGACTGGATTGCAGAAAGTACTTCTTCGCAAGCCGAGTGATAAACAGGTGGAATGCATTACCTGGTGACGTTGTCATGGCCCCATCCATTCACTGCTTCAAGACAATGCTAAACAAATGTAATTTATTATCTTTATGTTATAATTTAACTACTAAAAAGATTGCTCTGTATACCTACCTACTCCTGTTGTGAAATAGTGTATGACCTTGCCTAACTATTCGTGGAGATGTATAAACTATAAGTGGTTTGACAAAACAGCCTCCTGTACCCTATTCTGGCAAATAAACCTTATTATTAAATAAAACTATAAATGTGATTATACAATTCAACGAAAACATCTACTTTCAATGCGGACACTTAAAAACCTTAATCCTTAAATTGAAATGCTGCTGTGTATATACTCTGACTCTATTATAGACAACCAGTTTTCGTTACGTGTTTCAGTGATTCTACGAAAGATTTCTTTTCACCAAGACAACGAACCTAAAAGATTTCTTTGTGCTCAAGGACAGTTTATATATACCTGTTTGTCTTATTCTTATTATTTGAATGGAGCGAATGGAAAAAACAAAGAAAATGCCCTTTTCCGCCTGACTTAACGCACACTGTCTTAAGACGAGACGGCTTCGTTGCGCAATCTTGATGCTGAAAAAAAAAACACGTGATTTTGATTTTATTTAGCTGGCTTTATCTCTTTGGTCTATGTGGTTTGGAGGGATGCTTATGGCCAGCGAGCGAAGGGAGCGAGCCACACTATTCGGACTGCGTACTAGTGGGAGCTCGATTCGGATGAGGCTTTAAACAAAAATTAATCTAACCTCGGATCCGTCTAGTCTCTGTTAGTTTAACCTCGTATGTCGCACTCGCGTTTCCTCGATTAGTCCCGGCAATTCTCGATCTGTCTCATGGCTTGTCAAGACTGATCGAGGTGAGACGAGACGAATCGAGACCGAGGTTAAAAAGTCAGCATTGGTGTTAAACACGATGGTGTATGTATGGGCATGTTATGGTGTTAAATGTTAAAACGTTTTGTGACGCCTGTTGTGGAGTTTTGTTTCTTGTTTTTATGTTGGAACTTAGCCATGCCATTTCACCCTCTCCAACCCTCGGCACCGTCTCTTTCGGAGTTTCGATGAATTCTTTTGCGCTCGAATTATCAAGGTGAGACTGAGACGTGATGAGACTTATCTCGTGCCGACCGAATCGTTAATGAGAACGATATACCCTGATTGTTTGAGCGGGTAATAACCGTGGGCAATAATTGACCACATGGTATTATCAGTAGGGGTAATAACCCTAGAACTTTTGTCGATATTAAAACGAACGAATGCTAAGTATTTTGCAGTTATATCGAACTAATTAGTATGAGTTAATTTTAGTCTGGTTACAGGCTTATTGCGAAAACATTTTTAGCCGCATTATCCACAAAAGCTAGAGGGTTGTTTTATTGGAGTACATGATATGTTCCAATTCAAAAATAAATAATACAAAAGGACTAAACCTTCTTTGTGTTTATTCGTATTTATAATGTAGTGCTACGTTTTATTAGCTTACCAGTCTATTAGTTCATAAAATTTCAGTCTATTAGGGCGATGCTGCTGTCAGTGATTTCCTCCCGTTAAACCACAGCCACCTACAGTAAAGGCCGGATCAGATCAAGGGTTCGATCGAGGGTTCCAAATTCTGACAACCGATGACGCCACTTGGCAAACTTGTCGCGTCGGTATTTGTCGCGCCTTAATAATAATAATAATAATATATTAATAACATTTTTACCCCGGAAGGGGGTGAGGAAACACAGAAGGGCTGCAGAAGCGGCCACTAACTCCGGTCATCCAAATGATGAGCGGAGTCACAGATAAGGACGCTTAAGGAAGGCAGTTAGGTCAGTGCGATTTAGCAAGCCCCGAAAAATCCGCAATGAAGATGCCGATACAGTCTCCTCAGAAAGCGAGTTCCAGGGAGAAACCACGCGGTTGGCAAAGAAATGTTTGCGACAATCACGGTTACACCTGGATCCCCGAAGCTTAAGAGAATGACCCCTTGTAAAATCGATCGAGCTCAGGTCGAAAAAAGGTACGTCCAAAGGCAACAACCCATGGAGAATTTTATTCGTCAAAATAAGGTCCGCCTTTAAACGTCTCAGCTCGAGCGGTTTCAAGCCAAGCGACCTCAAACGGAGGCCAGGAGAGAAGTGGCGTAAACCACGCAAAGAACGTGTAAAAGATCGCCGGACTGATTCCAGCCTGTCAATATCCTGTAAGAGGTAAGGTGACCACACAGGACTGGCGTACTCCAACAAAGGTCGGACAAAAACCTGAAAGGCCCAAACCAGTGTATTTCTGTTCGAAGAATGGAAACATCTTTTAATGATGGCAAGTCTACAAAAGGCAGATTTGGTAAGCAGACCACAATGGATTGATGACTTAAGGTCATGGTTCAAATAAACTCCAAGATCTCTGATCTCAAGAACAGAATCAAGTAGCGATGTAGCTAAGAAGTATTGATGATGTTGATTTTGTCTGCCAATGTGGAAGGTACAGCACTTTGCACTAGCAAGTGGAAGCTGCCAGGAATCTGACACTCGACCACAGAGAACAGAGAAAACGGAGCATTGTGGAAAGCAAAGCTGATCCGGCCTTTACTGTAGGTGGCTGTAGTATGAGTCAAACGCCGGGGTTATTATCTTGTAATTGGCGTGTGTTTTAAGCCTAGTGCGGGCAAGCTGCGCATGCGTGCAATGAAAAGGTTCCCGGGTGTAATCACCCGATTATACCCCGGCGTGCAATCAGGTGAGCATACCCCGCTAGGTAGGTTATTTCCCGGTCCTCTGCCTTCCACCGTGATAGCAAGCTGATATACTCAGGTAAATTTATTGCCTTAGTTTCAGGGCCCCTGCGCACTGGGCAACCAGGTCGTGCGGCCAGTGGTCATCGCGGCCAAAAAACACGGCAACGTGCCGCGCGGCCACATCCGTTTTTCATCTTCTTACATTATAAACCAAAGTCTCATAGCAGAAATGAAGCAACCGCAACGACCCCCGGAAGGGGAACAATGAAAACGTGCGAGTGTGTCAATTCTTTGGCTTGAAGTTGAAACTGGGACGTTGTTGCCCTGAAAAGAAGTTGAAATTGGCACATTGTTGCCTCGACTAACAATTTGCTCTAACAATTATCCTTCTAACCAAACACCGTGGTAATCTCAAGGGCAAGTATTACATGACGTCATGCACACTTCTTTTTCACACGGTACGCATCGCTTAAACCACAGCGAAACACTGGGAGTGGGGGTTGGGGGGAAGTGAGCTGTTACCATCAGGCATACGATTACGCTTTAACTCAACCTAAAAGAGAATTTCTGGTGGTGTTTGCTCTTAATTCAAATAACCATCCACTTTCAACTACGTATAGCAAAGAGGAGACAGGGAAGGAAACCAAGAGGAGAGGGAAAGGACGGGATAAAAGGAGGAAACAACCACGGGTCGAACAAATCCCCGGGCGAAGCCGGGTACGATGCTAGTTGATAATAATTCTCGATCACGTGGTGAAAAATGAACACGGAGCAAGTATGGTCGCCCTGTGGTCGCCTGCATGCCGCCCGGTATCCCAGCGGCTGCTGCGACTGACTGGCCGCGGGGGCCAAGTGCGCGGTGCTACATGTACCATAACCATTCTTGTTGGCCGCAGCGACCTGGTTGCATAGTTTGCAGGGGCCCTAAGTTTTGAACATTTTTCTCAAATACTCGTTGGATTCCCAAGTCGATAAAAAAAAAATCCAAAGCAAGCCCAAGGTGTTTTTTACAGCTTCGGAGTGAAACTTTTAAAATTAGCGTCTATCAGTGGCGTGACTACAATGAGGCAGAGGAGGCAGCCGCCTCCGAGCCCACCGACTTTGCCCCCCCCCCCCCCC
>JAHWFP010039462.1:0-15940 GCA_023313725.1 Lithobius niger | reverse complement strand
AAAAAAATGCTATTTTTTGTGTGAAGGGAGGGCCTGCACTGAGATCTCGCCTTGCGGATAAAAGTGCATTTTTTTTAAGGCGGGGGGGAGAGGGGGGTGGAGGCTTCCACTGGACTCTTGCCTTGTGTGGCAAAACTATAATTTCTTTTTTTAATGAAAGGGGCCCTCCACTGGGCTCTCCCCGTGCGGCATTAAGTGAATTTTTTTTATGAAGTGGGGCCCTTCACTGCACTGCTGCCTCCGGGCCCAAATTTTGAAGTTACGCCATTGGGGTCTATAGTGATACAACTACTGGTAATTCCATCGATTTGACATGCACGTATGCATTTATCCTCTAATTCTGATCTGTAATACAGACTGGACTGCACCGTCTGCTCCACTAGGTGAGGAAGTGATTGCAGACTTGGTCGTTGTGAAACCAGACCCGTAAGTTCAAAGAGCGGTCACGGGAAACCCTTGTAGACTTGAAATCCACCCAATCTTTCCGACTATCTTGTGACTGTCAATCAAGTCTAACTTCGTTAAGGGCTTAAAATTGAAATCGGATCTCGAAATCCTTTAAATATTAAAAGAAGCCGCAGTGTTTCTCGTATGGGTGGGAAGACTTAGTATATAAAACGTTCACTTTTTCTTTTTTTTTTATCAAACGTGTAATGCCAGAAATCGCTGAAAGAGGCCATAAATTAAGTGAGTCGGTTTTTTCTTTCACTTCATCATCGGATTACAATAAACGTTCCTAACCACAGTTTTCCTCGTATTTTTTTTATTACAGCTTTGAAATCAAATGTAGCTTCGACCTTGGATGAATAACTAACACTGCGTTACTGATAGCTCACCTGCTACACTTACCGTTTAAGCACCACGTCCGCAACTGCGTAACGATTACTCTAGTTCTCAAATTGGCCACCAGGGCATTAACCGCAGACACTAGCGGAAGTGACGTTTTGGCCATGTGACCAACTGCCCCCTACCAGCTGTGGAAGAGTACAGCGTACCACCAAATTATTAATTGTCTGATAATAATTTAACGGTACATTGCATTCCAAATCTCCCCTCCCACCAAATGCTATTATTACACACAATGCACCAACAACAAAACATTCGTTTTAACTTTCAGTTTCAGTTTATCAGCCGAGGACAAGGTTGTGGTCGCGTCCTACAGATGGCGCACCACGTTTGACATGGTTCCCGCCAACCTGGAAAACCAAGAAAACTTGGAAAACTCAGGGAATCTAAACTATACGTTTAAAACTTACGGAAAACTTAGGAAATTTTCCTATTTTTCACAAAAAAACCTGGAAAAGTCAGGGATTTCTCAAATTTTTCATACAAAAAAAACCTGGAAAACTCGGGGGAAAAAAACAAAGCCACAGTTTTAGGCCTAGTCCTAAGTACATTAAACACATTTTGTTAAGACATTGTGGTAAAGTAAAGTGTATCCTTTTACTTCTGTGTTAACATCTAAAATTTCACTAATTGGTCTACTCTTTTGCACTAAGTGATCCGTAAAAACAACTAAAATTGGTTAAAATGTGTGGAACAATTTCTTTCCTGAAATTTTAGTAAATAACCTTGAAATTAACATCAATTACTAACAAAAACCTGGAAAACTCAAGAAAATTATTTCAGTATTTTGGTGGAACCCTGTTTGATCAAGAGTACTCGTGCTGCTAACGTAACTCGATTTCAGAGTGAGTGAGTAGGGCTTGCTTCAACTATCACCAGCAATGTTAAATAGCTCATTGGCTGGGCGAGCGAACCTAGCGATGACAATGATTTAGGGCGAGGGTGATTAAAAGAACGTATGGGCCTGTGAAAAAATAATTCATAACATTTTTTTTAGTGGCAGTGTCATAGGGGCGTAGCTTTTTTATCGATAAAATGTTCCCAGCCGTGAGTAGCATTCCGGAGCTGAAAAAATATCGAGCGATTGCGCGAGGTGTTTGTATCAGCTTCGGATTGTAACGAGGGATTGAGAACATTTTTATCGATACTTAAACTACTTCTACGCTCCAGTGGTATTTGAAATGAGAATATACCGTTACCTAAGTAGTTTAAACGATAAAGACCTCGTTTAAACGATGTGTCCCGCCCCTCTGCTCTTCCCCGTCCATCACCAAATGCTCAATCGTTTCCCCAATCACCAAATTCCCGAACCTCAATCCATACTTCCCCAAACGATTTCGACACCACCCCCACCTCCCAAACCCGCTTTTATTGCAATATCCTAAAATTACGTGGCTCTTTTTTAAAAGTTGCCTGGTTTTCACTAAGTTTGACAAAGACCTCATTGAATATATCTATGACATTATGTGTTCCTTAATTATGTCTCCCTCCATCCTACCCACCACCTCCCCAAATATTTGTCAAAGTGACGCCAAACCTTCCTCTCCAAAGACCTTTCAGGAGTGCTTCTTCTGTCACAGCACCCTATAACCCGTCTAACCCACCCATCCGCGAATTACTTCCCACTCTTGAAAGAAAGGCCCACTGAGGGACGTAATAAATGAAAAGAACCAGTAGGACGTCTGGTAACCCTTGGCACATGCAGTTTATTCTGAATAAGATTTTCAAATCCGTTATGGAATCTTCCTCAGTACTCACAAAATTTTTACATCGTGGCAAATGCCGTGTCCAGTGTCCGCACAAGATGAAGGACACCAACAGCATGATGGGAACACTCTTGACCTCCTCTTCACCTTGTGCTGACACGGTATTTGCCATGAAATTGTAAAATTTTGTGTGTACTTAGAAAGATTCCAGAACAGATTTGAAAATCTTATTTAGAATAAACTGCGTGTGGCGAAAAACAAGATCCAAGAAGTGAGTGTAGTAAACAATTGTGGACATGATGTTCACAGATGGATCCAAGAAACGCACCGGGCATAAAATGGTACAGCTGCTTTAATTTTCAGCAGAAGCAGCTACTATGTGCCTTGTTCACAATAAAAACATTACGAAAAGTAAAAAAAATGTGAGCAAGAAACTCACGGTCGCCCCGGCTCTGAACTTATCGCCATCTTACATTTTGATCATTGTGAACAGGGTACATAGTGGCTGTTTGGGCTGAAAAGTAAAACACCTGTGCTAATTTACGCCCAGTGAGTTTCTTGGTTCTGTCAGTGTGCCCAATCTCCACAAATTGCATGCACCCAGTCCTACTGGCTCTTTTACTGGCCACCCTCTTCTCACAATCTGCTGTTTTGTTTCTTTTGGTCTTGAAAACGTGACGCATTAGCCACCCGTGCAATTTAGTTTGCTTCCTAATATCCCTCCCCACAACAATCTAAAATCCCTCAGCTCCAAAAAAAAAAAAAAATCTACGATGTTGTGTTTTGGTATTACCTACACAGCACTTTTGCCCACATACTTATCCCTCCTTACTCTCCCACATCCCCCAACTTGATGCATGTGTCGATTCTTTTCCCAAGTTTTGTCTCCGCCACCTCCTCCATTTTCAGAACAAATACGTAACGAAACTGAAACCTGACTTACTTCCTTCTTGCATGGCATCGTGGGAAATGTTACTCAAGCAGCCAGGCTTTTCTTGTGTAGTATTCCATTCCATTTTATTTTGTTCTGAGAGGCTGTAGTAGCGGGGCAGGGTTTTATTTAAACTTCGAGGTTGTCCGTGTTTGATCACACCTGATTGGGGAATGGAATTTACTGACGAATAATACCCTTAATATTATTAATAGTCTATATACTACTGTGATAATTATACTGTAAGATTGAATACAAGTTATTACGAAGTTGTAACGGACGGATATGTAGCCGGTCAAAAAAATAAAAATGGAACTATTTTTTTGACCGGCTACATATCCGACCGCACAACTTCGTGATAACTTGTAAAAATGGAACTAAACAAAATTACGCTGGCAAAAAAAAATAAAATCATAATACCATTTTCACATTGGCGTAATGTAGGGAAAATAATGGAAGGGTGACAACCCATCTCAAGTGCAAACCGACTTTGTTCTATTCATGCAAAATCCTATTATTTTGTTTCTTTTACATTTAATATATTATGTAGGCCTATATATAATTTGCTGTATTATTTTCCAGCTATTTCCCCGATGCGTTGGTGGCTAGTAGTGTGGGCGGTGGGGGTGGAGAGGTAAAGGCGGCTCATGACGTCACATCGGGTTTAAAGCCTACACCGCAGGCCCCCAATCGCCTCACTCCCCCAATAACAAGGGTGCAAACACCCTCCCTTCTCTACACCCTCACCAACAGCAATTACAAGAATGGACCTATGCCTTATCATCCCACGCAACCGTGAGTATTTTTTAAGCCTAACCTATTACAATAATTACTAATTTGTTGTTCATAATGGGACAATCTCTGCTATTCCATCGTAGCAATTTTTTGGTCCGTCATCAACTCATCACAGTTTGAAAGCAAGTTCATTAGGTGGTTTGGCACTTGCGTGCAATTCGTGTTTACCCATGTAGACAGTTGAGAGTGAGACTGGTAAACGCCAGGGAAAGATGGTGGGCATGCTTACAGCTTCCTCGTAATTTGTCTTGCTTCGCTCGTATTTTAAGCAAGCAATTCTGAAAATTAGGGATCGTCCGATATGAGTGTTTACCGACCGATCCGATACTGATGAAGATTGAAACTAATCTGAACTGAACCGACGCCGATATCGATCGACTAGAAATTTAATTTCCATACAAACGCAACTAAAAGGTCTGGTCTTGCATGAGTTCCAACTAGTCGATTATCTAAAAAAAAAAAAAGAAGTCCAGGGTCACAAATTGATTTTAAGCCTGGGATCTTTTGCGGCGCTTGGTGTCAGTTTTGCAGGGAAGACGGTTTCGTTTCTCGGAGTAACAGATATCTGTGTCAGAAGCCTTACAGTGGTCTGTTACCTATATGGCAAAAAGACCGATAAATACCAACATTCCCAGTGCAGTTAAAAAAAAATGTTAAATTGAAAAGTTCGATGAAAAGTCACATTTTAATGCCACTAAAAATTAATTAATTGGTTCTTAGCAGCGTATGGATGGGTCTTTTCTTGGCACACGAAACGTTTTTTACGACATTGTCTAAAAAAAGTAACAATCACGCATCAGCGCTTTCACCAAACATTACCTGGAGCCGATGACCATATGAGCTCTTTGCTCCATTCACATGATCGCCAAGAAGTGAATCTGAGGATCGTTCGGAGAGAGGCATGTCACAACTAAAAACTTGGATGTAAAGAATGACTTTTATAAAAATGTGCAACTTTTGCACGCATTCATTAAAACATAGATCTTGTACTCGACAACTAAATGTAAGCTACTGGTTTCGTTTTGTTTGGCAAAATAAAAAAAAACCATCGTCTATATCTGAAAAATCACGAATAAAACGTTCAAAAAAAACCACCGTCCGCTCCCGTCAATTTTTTTTAGTACCTACCACTCCCAAGAACCACTTAATTAATTTTTAGCGGCCTAATGTTCCTGTCACTCAGGCTACACATCAACGAACAATATAAAGCTAAAGCTGTCATTATGTAACAAACACCTTTTTATACTACTGCATACTAGCAAAAGAAACTTCTTTGCTTTTACGGTTTTTAAACGTAGAAATATGCTTTGCAAAAAATAATTTCAGTCAGTCGAAAAAAGTCAAAATGTTCAAGTTCTGTGCAACAGTAAGAACATTTTTACTCTTATTTCTATTTATGGCTTCAGTACATTCACCTTCTAACTTAGACTTTAAGTTGGTCATTGTAAAACTTAGAACATCGAAAACCATCATGAGCAATATTTTCAGTTGGTTGTTGCTTTTGGTGTCGGTTTTGCAGGGGAGACGGTTTCGTTTCTCGGCGTAACAAATATCTGTATCTGAAGCCTTACAGTGGTCTGTTACCTATACGGCAAAGAGACCGATAAATACCGATTATATCAATGCCGATATCAATATCAAACTATCCTTACTGAAAATAATCGTACATGCCTAGGCAAGCCACTGAGCTTACGTTGTATACATGCTTTTTAAATGACCCAGTTTTCTACATGCTGGTTTAAAGTGATGGGATGCGTCTACTATACCCCAAAGGGAGAATAGGAAGAAGGGATTTTGCGGGAATCGGCCGATGATTGTGCCTGAAGGGTAGCGAGTAGCCAGGTTTACACATGGAACGTATTTGTTGGGTGGGCAAAAACAGAACCCTCTCATGTTTAGAGCCATGTAGCCGCGTGCCCACTAACGACAAGAAAGTCACTAAATTGACATTCGCTCTGGTCTACGGAAAATAGACTCTTTATTAGGTCCACCGTGTCTACGGCGGACAACGAACGTTGTTAGTTTGGAACCGTTGTAGAATATGCGTGCACCTCGCGTGTAAGCTGTCCCATCTTGTTTTGTAACTTCAACGTTTGAATCTTAGTCTAAAGAGCCATAAGGATTCAAAGATTCTTAAAGATTCATGGCGACTCTAATGATTGAGTCAGTACATAAGCCCTTCACTCCCCTACCATTTCTTAAGGTTGGCCTTGCCTACAGCCAAAACGCACATTGTATTTAATGGCTCGTCGTTAACAAATGTGAGGTGAGGTCGCAAACACACAAACGGTTAATAGCCTCTCAAAACACGTCATCGCTCATGATTTCAGTCACTTTGAAATGCGCCGTGACTGAAATTAAATAGATTTCAGTCACGGTAGATGGTTTTGTACGAGTTTTTGTACAAATATGTACTTGTGAAGTTTTGTATTTTGCGTTAATCCTAACAGAAAAAAAAATCTTACAGATTCCATTTCAGAAATGTCGTGTTACCTCGAAGTTCAGCGGAATTGAGTAAAATGGCGTTCGTTTTCGGTGGGATTTGTTTACAGTCAGAATGCGACGGTATTATTACTTTTCCGATTAGCCATTAAAGGGGAGTCTTGGAAGAGGTTTAGCGTGTATGACTGACTGGCTGTGTCAGGGGCGCACGGAAGGCCACTGAAGTAAATCGGCCACTTGTGGTCCGTGGGCAAATCTGTCATTTGTGACCCCCTCCCCCTTCCTGAATTTGGGAGGGATGCAGAAATTTACTGCTTGCAGTTCAAAATATTTATTTACCAATTGTAAAATAACTTTTCCTGATTATATTTTCATCAGGAGCTAACAATCAATATGCTAAAGCAAAACCATAAAACGTCCAAAAGGGGTGATATCATACACAAACCCCATAAGGGTAAAGTGACCCATCAAGTTTTTGCCGTAGGAAGGAGTGATATCAGAGCCAAAATGGCTGCTACCAAGTTTTCTGTCCCAACCCCGATCACTCAATCGTAACTGACACCTCGGTGTTGTCGCTTAAGATTGAATGATCACGGTTCGGACCACAAACTTGGTGGCAGCCATTTTGGCTCTGATATCACTACTTTCTATGGCAAAAATTTGATGGGTCTATTTACCCTTATGGAGTTTTTGTATGATATTTACTTACCAATTCTAAATAATTTTTCTTGATCACATCTACAAAACAAGTGAACTTACTTCCAGAAAGACTTATGAGGATTTAATTCAACACAAAAACTTTAAAGTACATTGTTGGAAAGTCATGATTATCAGACTGTTTCTTTACTCAAGAGCGTACAGCACAAAATAATCAGGCTGGGCTGGAGGAATCCCCCCTCCCCCTGGGGAGATGGATCTCATTAAACTGGTTCATTTACGTTATATGATGTACTTTAGAAAATTTTTTTGGGATGTTTTCCCGCTTGCATTACTGTCCAGGAGTTAACAAGTTATTGAAAAGCAGAATGCTCGCCATTTTCAAAAATGGCCGCTCTTCCCTTGTTATTGAAATGCTCGCAGCTGGTTTGTTTTTAGTGTTATGTGTTATAGTAACGTTGTTATAACCGAATGTGTTTAGTGTTCTATTGTGTGCAACATTTATACCACGATTTTTTCTGTAGGCCTTACTATTTAGGCTGTCTTTGACCGCCATTTTCAAAGATGGCGACCTATGCCTTGCTACTGAAACTTCTGCAACTGGTTTATTTTTGGTTTACGGGAAACATTATTTGCAATCTTAATGTCCGTAGTGTTCTGTTCTCTAAAACATTTATATGAAGTGTTTGTCCGGTGCTGTTCAGAAGTTATAGCTGTTGTCGGGATATTTAGCGGCCATTTTCCAAGATCACGGCTATACGCCAACGATCGCCTGCATAAGTTTCAACGTACTACCATTCAATGGCGTAACGAATTTGGGCTAGGCCCCTATGCAAAACTTTTGTGTGAGCCTTACCCCCCCCCCCCCCTCCCCCAGTTCCTTATTTTTTTTAACAAGTCCCAAGACTTCGGCTACATGAAAACGGCTGAAAAATTTTCACGAAATATGGTGCATGGAAATAATTGCATTATTTATCAACCAAATCCAAATGTCATCAAAATCAGTTGTTTAGCTGACACTGTCCTTGCGATGCTGAAGATCGTGGATGTGTGATAGATACAGTATCTTTACACTAAAGTTACTTTATTGTGGTTAGCAGATAAAACGTGTTTCCATACTTTTATTTTTATTTATTCATCCTTTCGCAGCACAACTCTTCATTAAGCATTAACCTTTTTGTACGCAGATTTGTTGTTATGGTGTATGGATGCTCGCAGACCAGGCGGGTCCCCTAGAGGTCTGGGCCCGTATGCATTGCGTACCTAGCATACCTGTACGTTACGCCACTGCTACCATTCAAAACCTCTTTCTCCTAATTCGTCTCTTTAACATTAACCCTGATCTTTTTTTTTTCACCGAATTTCAGTTTTACTCGTGGCCATCCTTTTTGCATTTTTGGTTCTGGTCCCGCACTAAAACTTCGCTTCCAGTTCTTTACGTAAAGGGTTGTCCATGTATGGAATGCCCTTCCCTCTCAGGCTGCTTGTGCCCCATCTCTTAACGACTTCAAATCTCGTCTTGATATGCTTGTTCGTTAATTGTTGATGTTTGTGTGGGTGGGTAGGTGCTTCTTGTGCCTTCTCTGTTTCTATTTCTATTTCTATTTCTATTCGCCAAAGAGGAATACTAATTTTTTGATAATTAAATCCTTTGCCTTTTCCAGCCATCCTTTACCAGAGAGCCCTCCTGATTCCGGATCAGAGCCCCCATTTTCCCCAGCTGATGAAGGAACCCGTAAGTACTTAAATTTCTTTTTTAAAGTTTTTATTTCACAAACCTTGATTTTAACCTGCAAACATGCAAGGTCGCCTGATGGTTAGCATGCTTGTCTCACATGCAGGAGGTTCCTAACTTCGGTCACCCTGATATTCTCCGGAAGAGGAGGACCTTGTGTTGCCTCCTGCTTACGTCGATTGTGGAATTTACGATTGGAATTACCTCGCAAAATTGTCCATCTCGCCTTCTGTAGGTGTATGATCGTTTGGGAGTGCAAGTCAGACCTGAGAATTAAATGAGAATTGCTAGCTAACTTAAGTTGTAAACTTGGCTTCGGGTTTACCTTATGCTGTTCACGACATGACTGACGGAGACAAAAGGGGGGAATCGGGAATTTTAAAGTGTTGGTAGCTAAAATGGAGATGAAATTTTGATTCAAAACTAACACTCAAAGCTTCTATAAACCTATGGTGGCACTTTAATCATGTTGAAAATAAATAAAGCTGGAAGCTTTTTAGGAGATTATGACCTTGTATTGACCATAAAGAACACTTTCTGTGCTAACACTTTCGGTTTTGAGCTTGTTAATTTACCACAAGCATGGTACCTATGCTCTTATCCACAGAGTATTCTCTACTGACGAGCCCAAACAAAGGCGAAACCGTCTGTCTAGAGATCTCTATGAGTGAGAGCAGCTTGAATGTAAGAATTGGTAGTAAAAAGAAATAAAAGGCATCTTCATGAACGAATAGAATACTGAATATTCCGTGCATCCCTGTGCTGCAATTAGATTGTGAGGAAAAACTGTAGCCCTACCTTGGTTGTACTAATGTAACTGTGTTCATGAGTCTACGACACCTTCTAAACTGAGCATACATGCCTACGTAACTTGAAAAAAACTTCGGCGCCAAAGTGCATTCAACAGATTTGCTGTAAGTAAAATGAGCAGGATTATATCACATATATTGATATAACTCATTTAAAGAGGCCTTTAAAGAGTCTTTGCAGCTGCCTTTTAAGAGTCAGCTGGCTCCCGACTTTACATTGGTATTGTCAGAGCGAGATGTCGCTAACTGTCAGGTCGGCTCCAGTTTGCCGCCTGAAGGAAAGATTGCTGGTGTTTGCTATGAGAAACTGTGCTTAGATTTTTTCCTAATTTGTACTCGGTTTCCCCCTTTTATGTAAGTCTGAACTAAATCGTTGCCGTTTTTTTTTTTCGCAGATGGCAAAGTGGTTACCTCCTCAGTGACGGGTCTTCAGGAATTGTTAATGCACCCACCTCCCACCCCCAGCACAGACGCCATGAAACACCTGCTCAACTACACCAACACTCAACCACTCAAGCACCTTCCGTCCATGGGAGGTGGGGAAGGTCCCCTTGGTCCCTTGGCGGGACTTCCCCTCCCCCCACCTAGCAATAATACAGGGGGACTTCAAGTGCCACCTCCACCCGTTTCTAGCAATGCCCCAGTAGCCATGCCTTTGCCTTTGCCTACGCTTTTTGGAAGGTAAGTTTATAAATATATGTGATAAGGTTCTTTTGTGACGCAGCAACGGGTGTAGTACTGTAGTAACAACTGCAAACAGCCTTGAGGTATAAGTGGGTTGAAATAAGTATACCCAAATATATAATAAGGGAAAGAACAAAACAAGCAAAACAGCAAAAATTATATGTACAATAGCGTAGTACAGTAAGCCGCCTTTATGTACTTACGTTTCGTCGGAGTGGTGCGACCTGGATTCAAACTTTCAACCGAATCCGTCCCCAGATCGCTGGCATCTCACCTTTGTCAATATAACCAATCCTCCAATAGAGTGAAGATGCCTCGCTGAACTCGTTGTTAAGGTGGCGACTTAATAACCGGTTCAGCAAGTCATCTTTGTGCCAGTAGTGGAGTGGGCATGCCGATAAGGTGTTATGTCAGTGATTTGGGGACGGATGAGTTGCCAATTCGAACAGAGGTGTAACTTTAAAATTGGGGCCCGGAGGCGGCAGTGCAGTGGAGGGCCCCCTTTCATAAAAAAAAATCGGTTATTGCCACTCAAGGTGAGAACCCGGTGCAGGGCCCTTTTAATTAAATAAAGAAATGCAGTTTTGCCAAGTTAGGCAAGACAAAATGTTATTTTTACAGTGCAGTGGAGGGGCCACCCCCACCCCTTCATAAAAAAAAGGTGGTTTTGCCACATAGGCGAGTGCCCTGTAGAGGCCATTCGGGCAGTTTTTGCCACATAAGGCAAGAGCCCAGTGGAGCCCCCACCCATCCCCCATTCATAAAAAAATAAAACAATAAAGTTTTTTCAGCACAAGACACAACTTTTTTCACGAAATTATAGCGATAACTTACTTTCTGAAATTTTGCGGTTACAAACAAATTTTAAATTGGACCATTGAGGGGGCCCCCAAAGTCGTTGGGTCAAGAAGCAACTGCCTCCTCTGCCTCATTGTAGTTACGCCACTGAGTTCGAATCCCAGTCGTGCCACTGTGACGAAACATAATATAAGGGGCTTACTGTACTACATTATTTCTAGTGAATGATTTTTGTTGTTTGCTTGTTTTCTTCTTTACTTTGTTAGTACGGGAAAATTGTGCTGATGCTCAAACTCAAAGTCAAAAATACTGATAAGTATTTTTGACTTTGAGTTTGAGCATCAACTCAATTTTTCCATGGTTACTGAACATTCAAGTACGATGGTTGCATTTTACTTTGTTAGTGATTTATTAAATAGGGATTGCTGGAGAAAATGAAAAGAACATGATTTTTTCAAGCCCTCCTAAGGAAAAACATGACTTTTTTAAAGCCATGTAGTAGGGAGTTATAGTAACCAAAATCAGGGGCGGATCCAGAATACTGCTAAGGGGGGTACTCTACCCAACTTTTTATACGAAAATGTGCTTTGTGCCCCAAAGCTAAAAAGAACTTAACTTAGCTCTTAGACTCCTTTTTTAATAATGAAAAGCAGATGCACAGTCAAAACTGAACTTTTCTACCTTTCCTTTTTAAATTTATGATAAAACATTAAAATCTCGTAAGTAGTATAGTATACATTTTTAGGCAGCAATGGGGGGGGGGGGACGACGACTGCACCATCTGCACCATGCTAAATCCGCCCCTGACCAAACTAGAGGAAAAGTATAATTCTAATTCTCAAGAAGGGCACTTGGAAGTCAAGATTTACAAACACACCTACACTTCTGTCTCCAAACCTCACCCCACCACGTAAGTGCTTACAAGATTTTGAAGTTGGTAGTCTTGATACCAACTGCTATGGCACTTTCTAAAAGAGCTTTAGCATCTAGTGGAATCCATCATCGTAAAAAAACTTGGTGTTGACTGCATTAGGGGCATGTTCATCTTAATGTTAATCATAGTTCTGCTAATACGCTTCCATCTAATCACAATTTCTTTTACTTCAATAACTCTCAGTACAAAAAAGGTTAAAAGTACACATCCCTGAACATTTTCAAGGACATGGCCCCGACCATTGGCTGTACTACGGGACATAACTGGAACTTCCCATTCCCTCCGCTCGCCTAGATTGTAAAAAGAATTCCTTTTCTGTGAGGTTGGCTCCCATTTGGAATGCCCTGGGTTTTTATACCATCAATGCTCAATCTCTGGGCTTGTTTCATTGTAGATTGTCCAAGGAAAATCGACGCTTTTCTTAAACAGCCCGTCTGTTTTTGCGGTCTTTTTATCCTCCATCTTGGATTAGTTTTAGTGGCTCACTCCCCTTCCGATTCCATCCCTGCGTACTTGTAGGGTTAATTGGTTTTTATTATTCATTATTATGTTAGTTTTCTTCCAAACGTGCACATTGTCGTACAAATGTGAACATGTCGGTCTGGACTGTGACTGATTTAATTTAACTATAGGAACTCATTCATAACCCCCCCCCCCCTCCCTTTACCTAGCCATGCATAACGACAACCAATAACGTTGTCCACCGGTACCTCATGGCTGTACTTAAAGTAGTTATAATCAGGGGTGCAGAATATGCCAGAACGCTAGAACGAGGTTCGCGGGAAATTTTAGCGAACTGTGGAAATTCACTGAAAAATGGCTTACCTACATAGTGAAAGGCTGTGGAAACTTGAAATATCTGTAAGAAAATTTTGTGGGAAATTTTATCCAGTAAGAATTTTCTGCACCCTTGGTTATAATAATGTCTCCTGTTAAAACTGTTTCCAAATTAAAACGCGTGGAAACTAACACTTAATAAATGAATAATAGAATAAAAATAGGTGTAAATACATATTGTAATGTAGGAAACTAGCTACGGTGCAAGATTATGACGATGAACACGGTAGACTCTTAATATAATGAACCTCCAATTAAGGAATTTTTCCATATAAAGAACCTCTGTACAGAGAACACCTCTATATAAAGAACCTCTGCACATGGAACATCTCTACATTAAGAACTTCTGTACAAGGAACACCTCTATACTGCTGTCCAAGGAACAGCTCCACATAAAGAAGGTTGTAAAGGTTGTAAAGGCTTTTTCACATGCTAAAAACCATCCTGATAAGGAACCAAGTAATGAAACAATGTAGCGACCAAGAAATCAACGAATTTATCAGACGACGAAAAAGCCGTACCTAAACAACCCCAAATCGAAAATTTTATACTCTACATAAGGAATTCTGAAATCACCTCACTCGCAGTTTGTTGTAAAGGAACCTTCTTTATTAAGAGCAACTCTCTGTATATAGAACCGTTTTTTATTGATGCACAGGGTTGTTCGTTATAAAGAGAGCCTTCTGTATTGTAACGCAAACAAACAAATGCAAAATTAAATATGCCGCAAAAAACCTACCGTACATCATTAGTTTTGATTTTGCATGCAGTATTTTCATGATACACGGAGAACTAATTCAAGGTTGGTACATACTATTATTGAGCACTGAGCAACTAAGGATGCACTGTAGGCTGCTGTTGGCATGTAGTTATTATTAAAAAAGTTATTATCTAAAAACACAGCCTTATCATTAACTGCACAAACATGATTTTATGCTGGTTCACATAACGGTGCATGCAGTTTGCTTCTTTCGTCACGTGTCAAAGGATGGCGTAAATAAGTAAAAGACATTTTTTTAAAGAGAACACTTAAGGAGAAGCAGACTGGCACGTTTGGCAAGTCAAGTAATTCCGACTAATCTCTGGTCCCTAATGGCCTACATTGCCCTAATTAATTCAAAAAAGAGCCCCCTGGCCTCCAGTTTCCCGACTGGCCTATAACTTCGCCTTCTTCTTTGCAGCTTAGCACACATTCGAATCCCTATGTCTTTTATTTTCAAGCAAGGTAAAGCAGACACTTTTTTGAGAGGCACTTTTAGGTTATGCCCTTAATCCGTTAAATGTGGTAACCTATTTTGTTTTATCTTCTGTATTTTACCAGAAGTGTTATGGAGGACAGCTCCACTCTGATACTATTTTTTTCTTTCTTCTTTTTTCAGTCTGAACGGCAGTGTCAGCAACGGTATGACCAATGTGACGATTCATCAGAACAAGAAGCGTAAGTTGTCCGAGTCGCCCAACAGCACGGTCAATGCATCACTTTTGAATGGGATGGTTCACATCAAGCAGGAACCCGGCAGCCACGGGATGGCCCTTCCCTCCAGGCATTGTGAGTTGAAGATATTCCTCTGAAATGTAGTGAAAGGGGGGAGGGGCCAAGGCGCATCAAGTTTTATCCGCATACAGGGTGGTGAACACAATGCCAGAAGTTTGTCAGAGTTCAGGGTCTCACTGGCCGCACTACAGGAGGATCGTGTTTTAAAAAAAAAAATGAAGGAATGAAAAATTTGAAATGAATTCATATGAAAACTGGATCTTTAATTTCCAGGAAAACGTTTCAACTTCACACCGATTTCTTAAAAATAGGCTGCCGTCTGGGGCTCCACTCAGAATTCATGCCATGGAAACTTCACGTGAAAACTCCCGCAGGCCATTCTGCAAGGCCACACAAATTTCTCATAACCTTGCTGTGTCACTGTGCCACACTCTTACCGTAGCATCTGCAGTACACTCTCGGCGAGGCCCGACTCCTCCTAATCCGATCATGTCCAAGTCCGAGAGGGTTAGAACAAATCGAAGTCCAAACTTTATTTTAAGTCCAAGACAGGACTCCCCGCTTGGACTTAGAGAGACTTTCTGCTTCTTAGATAAATTTTTGACGTTGTGTCTTTTATGGACCACCTGTACGTGCGCAACTAAAGATTTATTGAAAAAAAAAAGGAATTTGTTCAGTTTGTGGCAAATTCACAGCGCTTGCACATGTCTGGCTGGGTTCTGGGGAGGAAACGTGGCCACTGCCTTGTAACGAATGGTGCATCGAACTGAAGTGATGTACAATCCCTAAGGAATCTATTACTGTTAGCACAGCATGTTGTCAGTGAAAAGAAACACCCTTTTTACGAATAAACCTTTAGCGCTACAAAACACAAATAAACTAGGTGTATTGTCATTTGGAAAACTCTTGACCTAATTCTAGCGCTTTCTTTTTGGTTTAAGGGGATTGAAAACCGAAACCTATTTTCTGGGGCATGTGGAGAGTAAACATTAATTCCTGCGCCCAACTCGCGAATGTGTAATAATGATGCCAGAATGTTTTTTTTAATAAATTGAACTTCAATTTGAGCATTATATGAATTTTCTTTAATCAATGAGTTAAAGCTAAACTTTGAATGAACGTATGCATTAATCTCAGTAAGCCTTTAAACGTGAAGGCCCACTGAAGATACCTAATACCATTCATGTGAGCAATATAAAAGTGTGAGGCAAGCTGGCATGACCGCTGGCATGACCGCTGGCATGACCGCTGGCATAACCTCTGGCATGACC
>JAHWFP010039459.1:0-21367 GCA_023313725.1 Lithobius niger | reverse complement strand
ATTGGCGAACACGCTTGATATTCATTGGAGAAATGATTTTCTTTTTTAGTCTTAATAATGGGTTGATTGAACTATCTTTAAAAAGTTGAAATCGAATTTAAGCACAGATGAATTTTTGCGGTGATCAATGAAACTATAAACCTGGTACCCTGGGTATAAACGGTTTAAGCTTAAACGAGGATGGGTGAGTGACCAACTGACTGTACCCTCAGCTGAATATATTTATTTGAGTTGCATTAGGCCTAATAAAATCGAGAATTCACATTTTGTTACCGCTAAACGTAAAAGGACTAGTGCTGTTAGACCTGATAATTCGAAACACTAAACGAAATCATAAAAGAAACAACACGTGTTTAGTAAAATTATATGCGGGAAACGGAAACAATTAAAAGCAAACCAGGCAGTGTTACAGAAAAATGGGAACGAAGTTTGTAACAGTAATAGCAACGTTTGTGTAGGGACCAATGCCCCAACACAGGAACTGCAAGAGACGGTGAGGTCCGCTAACACTAGTCCCTAATTTAAGAACGGGTACAAAATCCAAAGGTTTAGAATGTCTTCCAATTCCACGCCCAGAGCCCTAGGGAACCTTAAGGAACTTACGCAGGTCCATGGATTGTAGTCTGTGTTTAAAAACCTGCAGGGAGTCGAGGAAACAACCTCCTCCGGTAAGGAGATCCAACCACGCGCAAAGAAAAAAAAAGTATTTACGAAATTCCTTCCTGGCATGGCCGACAACCAT
The DNA here is from genome assembly GCA_023313725.1 of Lithobius niger. Taxonomy (NCBI): domain Eukaryota; kingdom Metazoa; phylum Arthropoda; class Chilopoda; order Lithobiomorpha; family Lithobiidae; genus Lithobius; species Lithobius niger. The sequence continues at coordinate 20,625 of JAHWFP010039459.1, read as the reverse complement.
CTTCCACGGGTCCGATCATTTCCACGGACGTAGAAAAGAAAATTAAGACAAGAGCCAGAGCCATTTCTTATGATGGAGTACGTCATGCATAAATCGGCCCTGAGTCTACGCAATTCTAACAATTCAAGATTAAGTCGCCTGAGGCGCTCTTCGTATGGCAAATCACGCAAACCAGGTTTCCTCTTGGTATTATCTATGGACCGACTCAACAGGCCTTAATGTCTTTTATCAGGTGAGGCGACCAAACCTGGCAAGCATAGCCTGCTCCAAGATAGGCCGCACAAAAACCGAAATGCCAAAACGTTTGTTGGGCACCCGAGACAAAACAGCGTCGGATCCTAAAGACACGGATGCTAGCAGTTCGAAAATAATATTTTTTCATCTTCAGGTTTAAAATATTGAAACATGGCGAAGGCCCCTAAGTCATCCTATAATGAAAAATCAAACTACAGCAATTTAAAAGGGCCCCCCCCCCCCCAGCCAAAAAAAAACACCATCACTACTCTCAAAAAAGGCAGACAACGGTGGCCGAAAAGCATAATCCGACTTGCTCCTTAGAGAAACCAAGTCAAATTGTAAACAATGGTCGAGATGAAAGTAGGGTACCAATAAGTTAAAATTAAGGAACATCGACATCTCCACGAATTAACAATTTGTCGAATCTGAAACTTGAAAACACATCTCACCCCTATATGCAATAACCATGTATCAATTTTTACAGTTATATATATATGGCACTGATTTTTAGTGACGTGTGGTGGGATGTGGACCTTGGGCTTAATTGGTACCGATTTCACAAATGACGTCGTCTCGTCATAGCAACTTCGCTGGGATGGCATAATTTCAACGTTTGAGATCCGGAATTAAACTCGCAACAACACCCGCTCAGGCAGCCTGACATTGAAGTCCAAAAGGCAATGCAAATAGGTTTGCATCTGAATTTATTTATACCTTTTCGCGCCCCATTGGCTTCCGTCCTGTTTACAGAGCATGAACACTGTTGAGCACTCCGATTCCGACGGAAGTCTTTATAAGATCCTGGTTTGAGTTAATGTTTCGAAACTGAGTAACGCAGGAAAGCAAACATGAAAGCAAGAACCTTTAATGGTTGTGGCTGTGAACCACGCGTGATCGTGACCTACACTGTTTATAGATAACATCTTCCGCCGTGTTGTTTAATGTTCCTTCTGTACATTCCAGATCTTTTTATTGTCTCCCATCCATTTGAATCAATATCGTGCACTCCCCTTTACTTCACATCCTATGGGGAAGTCCACGTAGAAAGTATAGTGACCCGTGGGGGCCCCCCTTATTGGCTCTGTTCGCTGGAAACTAAACCCCCTAAGCCTGTATAAAAGTCCTAAATCCTACAACCCCCACACCACGGTCGTTACATTTCGCGCGGCGAAAAAACCTGGCGCTGGCTTCATACATGCACACACACGTACTGCAGCGAAGCCAGCCAAGTCGGGCAAGCAGCCGAAAGCAACATCACACATCCGACGCCCTCGACGTTATCGGCCGTATCTATCTCGGTGGGGCATCTGCGCCCCACACGGAGGACTTAAAAGCAAAGTTTTGGGATTCGAAAACGTGGAACCTCGTAAAAATGTCAACCACTACCGCGCCAGTGATGTACACAATAGAAACGCAGAAGCAAACGCGAACAAAGACACCGTCGACACCTCCCACCGAGTACTTTAGACCCACTTCCTCCCCCTCGTACCACCTCTACCTCCACGGCTATCATCAGTCGACTTAAATCAAAGTTACGATATATTGTAACAAAAAAAAATAAAAAAAACCACCCCACCACCCGGGCGGGCGGAAAAGCGGGGGGGGGGGGGAAGGTAGAGACGCAAGAATAAGAAGTTAGATAGCAAATTGTATGTATGCAGCAGCCTGGTTGTACAGCAGCTCTCTTCTGTGCGTGCAGACCCCCATCTAAAGATAACGACTGGGGCGGATGGCTTTCATACACAAAGCGCGTATGTTTTATTTTTTGTAGGTTTTTCGCTTCTTTCTTGCTTACTCTTTTTTTGTTTTTTGGTCGAAAATCCAAAAACATAAAAACTGTGAAAAGTTCTAACGGTTATACCTCAGTTCTGTCTCGAGGAAATAGACTGTTCGCCTTCAAAAGTTTCAGACGTCATAAAAGCTGCATTGTTTTTCCAGAAAATCACCAGGAAGCCTATGAGTTATGGATGAAAGCTCACAACACAATGAGTCTCGCAAATAGTGGCAGAAAATTGTGGTACTGGAGATACCGAATGATTATTACCCGTTTCACGCACAGCCGCTTCAACTGGATCTGTGCATTGGGCTTAAAAGGTGCTTGCTTCTATTATCATACCGAATGTTTAAAAATTACAGGTGCAGAAATCGGAGTTAGGGGTTAGGGTGGGCGAAAGGCAAGCACGGATGTCTCACGTGCCAGAGGTACCGGGTTCGAGTCTGACCTCAGCCAAACCATGTGCAATCGGGGAAAAAAAAAGGAACCGGGAAATTCCCTTGTGCTTATGGCCATTGTGTTATGTGTAAGATCCTGGGTATTTCCCAGCAAAATTGTCCCTGTCCGTCCCGAGGTAACCTTAGCAGTTGAAAAGGACGTTAACTCGACTATTTCTCACTTCTTTCCCCCCGCCTATTTCTGTTGTCTTTTGGAAATTGATCCCCCGACATTCTGACGCTAAATAAATAAATAAAAATAAATAAATAAATAAAACTTCACTCAACATAAAAGCTCGATTAGACCCCTAGAAATCGAAGTGACTACTGACACAAGAGCTTCAATTAAAACCTCAGTAAAACACTTCCCAGTGCGCAAAAGTTATTCAGTTTCCTTTTGAAACTAGCAAGGTATGAAGCCATACCATGTCATGGGGTAAGCTATTCCAAACAGCAGCAACCTATACAAGCGAAGTGTTAGCGGCAACTGAGGTGTACTTGATTCACAACAAGTTTTAGAGAACGACCTCGAGTCCTGGCGTCATAACGTGATGAAAAACTGATTTGTTAAAATCTAAGAATCCATACGTTAGTTGGTAAGGAAACGATAGGCCCACTTTTACGTATACCGCCGTGAATACAAACAGTCTAAGTTTACCTCTCGCAGTTGTACGTATAGTTGGTTTAAACCCACCAAAGACTTCGTGAACCGCATCTGAACTGATTCAACCGATTTCTGACAACAAAACTTAAGAAGGACAGGACACACCTCAGGTTTTCTACCAGTCCAAAGACCTACCACTCCAACACTGACTCTGTCCACAAATCAAGCCCTCATGCATGGTTGCCGTCCATTAATTAATTAAAAATGGTAAGTAAAAAACTAATTCAAACAGTTTTAACGTCGTAGTGGGTTTCAGAACGAATGTAGAAACCTTTAAAGCAACAGTCCTCGCAAAGGATGCCAACGCAGTGCACTTATGTTTCACACCCGGAAGTGTACGTTTTATTGTTTTAAAATTATACCCAGAGGGTATAATCTCAGATTTAAAATCATTTCATTTTTCACCAAACGTTTAGGTCGTGTCAGCGTGGGTTCTTTTTACAGTATGAGCCTTTTAACCTGCGTATTGCAGGTTAGATTGCCCTCCCGGGCACTGTGACGTTTTAAGTCCAAACATCCATGAAAATTGGTTTGTAGTTTTTTTTTTGTGTAAGAAAACCTGCGAGGATGGAAGTGTTTCTGTAAGGGGGAAGGAAGGTACACCTTGCCCTCACAAACAAATTAAAAAACGTACTAACCATCCCCATCGATTTAAAGAGGCAAAAATGAAAATACATGTACATCGAAAGTTAACCTGTTGACAAGGTTGTGACATGAGTGCTGACAGGCTAACTTCCAGTGTCACTTTTTACCTTGAAAACACTCGGAATGCAATCGGCGAAAATATGGTTGTGTGTTTTTTAACTTGTTTGTGAGGACAAGGGGTGGATTCCCCCCCCCCCCCCCCCCCCCCCACCCCTTTAAAAACATATTAATTGGTTTGCGTTCTTACTAACCAAGTTGGCATTCGTTTTGTATTTTTTAATGAATTAGTCGTGATTGATAACTGCAAGAAACGATTTTTAAAAAATGTTTTAAAGCAATGGAGAGATGGAGAGAAGCGCATTGGAGATTAAATATGTTTAAGAAACTTCACAGGGTAATATCTTTTTTTTTTATCCTAGAATTAAAACACGGCAGCATCGTTAAATGGCTAAAATTGGGCTAAAATACATGAAAACAAATTATATAACAATAATAAATAACAACTTTTTTTGTAATTAAAAATGGTCAAGCAAGGATCGGGGGATCGGTCTCTGAGAGTAGGCCATGCGAGTACGAAAAAATAGTAAAGGAAAATTTACATGGAGTGTACCATCAGGAAGTGATACGATTTAAAAGCAAGTGCACCCCGATAAGAGGGTAAGTCAGTCTAAAAAATACATGTGGGATTGATGGTAGAACTGCTGCATTAATTTGTCGAGATTTATGCTGCTTAAGTACTTCCGTAATGCGTCTACAGAATAAAACGTAACCACTTCTTCCGGTTGAGAATCCCAGACACGAACTACCTGACCGGAAAAAAGTCACGACGGCAATGCAAATGAGACGCTTGGATTGTAAGTTTCAGAGAATGTCCTTTGGTACGAGTTACATTTGAAAAAGCGAAAAACGGGAGATCAGAAAATAGATCATGAAACAATCTGGAAAGTGCATGAGGGTCAGATCGATCTCAATCTTCGAAGTTCGATCAAGTCAAGCTTTAATAGTTTCAGGCGATGACCATACGTCAGGTTGCGAAGGCCTTGAAGTGATCAAGTCAATGTCGCGAAGCAAATAAGGCGACCAAAGAGGGCTGGCGTACTCTACAATCGGTCAAACATACACCTTAAAAGCCCATACTTTGATGTCCCGACCGCTGGATCGAAAGCATTTTTTTTTTACTTAAAGCTGGACGCGCATACGCGATGGCTGCAATTTTTCGACAGAGTAGGCTGAATTTTAGGTTTCCACAAAACCAGACACCGAGGTCGTTGTTTTCAGTAAACTAGGGGAGAGGTTACCATCGAGGTAAAATGAACTTCCACCAGTCTGGTCTCTGACGTACATACTGTTACATTTAGTGTCGTATCTGGGTTTTGAAAAGAAAAGTTAACAAAGGGGGATAAAAGGGTTTGTTTTAGAATGCTGGGTGTCGAAATCCATTCTGTAAAGGAAAAGTGAAACTAGATCACATGCGCAAAGTAATTTTTTTTCCTAAGGCCCCGCAGTGAACAGAAAATCTCTAGGAGAACCCTTACCGCACTCTGGCTACAATCTACAGAATTAGTAATTATCTTCCAAGCATGTCTATAGAGCCGATGTCTGCATTACATACAACCCTTGTTTTAATGTTTATGGCAAAGAAGTGTGAACCTAAGCCCAACCTTTGTCCCCGGCTCTCCCCGTTAAACTACGGTCAAAAAGATAAAGGACCACACAGAGTGGCGTTTTCGTTATTATCCACTGCCCTTTCACCCACCCCCACCGACTCCCCCCTCTTAAAAATGGTTTCGTCAGAGCTTCCTCCATGAATAATAATGATGGCTAGGCAAATATTTGCCTGCTCGTGAGAGACAATGTGCTCTCATAGATGAAGCACCTTCATTAAGATGCCCGTCACTCCCACAATGCACCGGGCCAACAAGAGGTGCGCGTGCCGAACCCGCATGCCAGCTCCCAACCATCTCACGCACGCGGAAGCCACGTGATCACCGTCGCTGTACGAACGACTCTCGCGGCGGACGAGACGGCCGAGACCAAAACACGAGTGTTAATCAAGAAGAAGGGGGAGCCCAAATTCGCAAGTGCCTGCAGCCATTTTTCTTGTTTAAATTGGTTTTGGTTGGCTCTGTATCCAAGAAACTCTCTCGTGCCCCGAGAAGCAGATGCGCTGAAGCGTCGCTAAGGAGCATAAATTCAACTCGAGCTCCGAATAATTATTTTTACTCTGATTATAAAGTTGGTATTTCCGAACTGAAGAAAAGCAAGACGTATTTTTTATTATTATTATTATTTTTAAATTTTTTTTTTTTATTAAGTCAGACTGCAGATTTCTGGAAACGCAATTTTCTTTTTTGTGCATACGTTAGAATATATTTCACCAATGTTGTCTGTCTTTAAGCCTATTCGGTTCGAGAATGAAAGGGATGCGCTTTAATCCACAATTTTTCGCTTCGTATAGCGCTCGTAGTAAAAGAAGGAACTTAGTGCACAGGTGAGGAGAAAAGAAAATACAGGATAGTCTCGCAAAAAACGACCACCTGATTTTTTTTTAATATAATTTTTTTTTTAATACGGATTACTTTTCTAAATTCAAAATACAATTCCGATTCCTGAAAGGTGGGTGAAAATTTTTGAATTTTTTGGTCAAAAAAATTAAAACAAGATCAACATTAGTTTAGTGTAGCTATGATGCACTACTGTATAGTAAATAGCCTAGTGCATCCTGGCTACACCGAACGAAAATTGAATTTTTAGTTCGTTTTCAAAAATTTCGAAATTAGTACCCATTTTTTTCAGAATCAAACTTGGAATTTGAATTCAGAAAACTGGTTCCTATTTGTAAGTTTTTTTTCTTTCAGGTTATGCCTTTTTTGCCGGCCACTCTGTTTTTTTTTTTTTTACTAAAAGAGCTTTTACAGCCTGCTATTATTAATTGTCAACTTTTTCAGGAGTTGTAAAATGTATAAACAAACCTGGAACGTGGAAATTTTTTGGAAATGAAGGCTACACTCGAAATGAAATAAAATTACTAAAAAAAAAAGGTAATTACTTTTATCATTACGCCACAGTTAGACCACACAGGTAGACCGGTTCAATTCTGAACTTTATTAAAATTTTATAGAAATAAAAAAAAAACTCTAGTAATGGGATGGATTCTAACTAGAAACCTCTAATAACGACAATGGCCGTGGCAATATACGCAGTAGGCGAAAATAAATCCCCTTATGGAAAGGTCGTGACGCACGTGGCAGTCGGAACAGACCCCGCCCCCACCCCGCTTTTCCCTCTCTACCTTTGGTTTGCGAAATTACCTGGTATTCCCTATGGTGGTCGTCCATTAAAGCCGCCCCTTCCAGGAAGACGTAGCCGCTCATAAAATACCTGCAGGACTCAAGATACGCTGCGCACACAATAGTAGGATTCTCCATCGGTAGCAGAAGCACTACGTATGAACCATTCTTGCCTTAATTCATCACAATGCAAGCAAATTCATACAATACGTAAGTTGTGACTTACGTTTATCGTGGCCAATACTCAGCAGTTGTTAGAAAAAACCATGAAAAGACGTGAATGAATAACTCCCTTCTGTTCATCATACCTATTCCCCAGCCTTTTCTGTCACCATGGCCACGCTATGCACTCAAAGCTACGTTGTGTCTAACGATGATAATTATATATTAAATATGAAGAATTATACGAGATTCAGGAATACCACTGTTTAAAAACATTTTTTTTTCTGCAAGCTAATTACCCAACACATCACACAACATTCTTATTATCTCAACAATAATAAAAACGAATTTTAACATGTAGGTACAACTCCCTCCGATTTATGCAAAAAAAAAAACGACGAAATAAGGCACAGAGCGAAAATCACACACGAACACTAAGCAGTATAGAAGGCCACCTGTATCCATTGTGCGTTTGATCACAGTGTATAGCGTGATTCAGCGATTCAGTCAGTCCCCAAAATAATCTCTAAGTATCTTTACCCTTTTCAGAAAATTTATGTCAGCAAACTAGATTTTCTTCGTTTAGCTCCGTATGTTCCGCGTGCTTATTTAATTTTTTTTAAATAACAACAATGCCGTTTCTTAAACGACTCAAAATTCTTAAAGTATAATGAGTATCAGTTAACGACAAAATAATCAGTTCGAGCAAAAGTTATAGTGTTCCGTAAAAGTGCTGAGCCACACAGTCTGTGCCAGCTAGGGCAGCGAGAGAGGCTACCATGTACCTTCAGCAGCTATGGGATTTATTCTGGACATTATCTTGGCCGCCAATGATGATGGTTAACATCACCCGGTATCCCCCCCCCCTTCCTAAACTTCATTCTTCTTCTAAGGTTCAAAATTGATCTGGTTCATCTGTACAAGCTACAGTTTGCTTCTGATGACTTAAGGCGCCAATCAATATAAAGAAAAAACAGAGAATAACACACACAACCTTTATACATATGCACACACATACACGTTTTACAGCTATCCCCCGCCCCCAAGCACCAAACATTAAATTATGTTCTTCTGAACATTAAATACTCAAGATTTCAGTAGTTCATTTTTCAGTTCAAACTAATCTTTGCACGAATTCATTTGCAATTTATAATGTGTTTCTCTTTTTTGTTCGCCTTTCTGTTGTTTTGTTGTTTGGGTTGTTTTTTTCTTTACACAATGTTTGTTTCAGCTTCTGTTTTTTTTTTATTCTTTTAATGTATGTTGAAGTGCAATAATACAGTTTTATGTACGGTATTAATTAATATTGAGGATTTTTTGGCTTGCAGTTAAATGCTTTATTATTAACATGTTAAGTCTAGGAAGGATATACTCTGCAATAAATACACACAATGTAAACTAAACTTAGGTCTCACGGACTTGTGGTTGGGCTTAAAATGTGCGTACGGACGAGGGCTACCCTGACACCGACTTTCATGATGTTTAGACGGTGAGTTTTTGAGCCCCGACACTTTGACCGATTTTCCGTACCTTCCGTAATGCTACGAAAAGTGCCTCCGGGGTCACCAGCGAGACAGGGTTGGTGCCAGGGCGCCCATCTTCTGGGACCGTCCTTCTAGCATCGTCCCCCTGGGGCAAACTCGTAGGAGGACGTTGTCGGCAGAGTGATGAAAGCGTACGATTTGTCAAGTACGGTACTGCAACCGTGAGTATGCAAATAGAACTTTATGGAATTGTGGATGTATACTATGTTTCTGCACGATTTTCGCAACTAGGTTACTCATTTCATTCCATAATGAAAACGATGCTTCTGATTTACCAGCCAGATTGATAACGAAGAAGATTGAAGCCGACTTGTTTATCAGTCTGGCAATGAGTATAAACCAGAGGTGATTGATGTTCATGTCGCGCTCGTAAACAACCTGACCGAAATCACTGCATTTCGGCAAAGTAGCCCGAGTCGTTATCGCAGCTGCCTCCCTTACGAACAAACGAAGATGATACATCAAATTAACAACGGCATGTTTGTGACCTGAGTCTGTAGCCACCATGTCGTGGTATTTAGCGGAAACTCCATGTCGACTCAAGTCATAAACACCCAATAAGTGGGGAAGTGATGAACACTTTTACAAATCGGGGCCGACATATTTGTTACCAATCCGTCTGCTACATTACGGCCACTGTCCAAATCTACGGTCTGTCTTATCCCAAGCTGCAACCAGATTCGTCGCTGAAAGATGATGACGCCGGCCGGCACTAATTAGCAGCATTCAAAGCCGGAAACTGCGTAGTAGGTAACGCCAAACAATCAAATGTTAGCTAGCCCTGAAACCAATCTAACGTAATGGAGTAAAAAAGCACGGTATCAGATTATGTGAAGGCAAACCAAGCAGTGCTACATAAAAATACAAACAACGTTTCGAAAATTATCAATTTTCGTCATCGTCATCAGGTTAGCAATAAAATTAAAGCATGGCTAAAGCCACTAAGTCATCCTACATTAAAAGCATAAAACAGTAATTTAAAACGGATAAAAACCACCAATTTCTCCCCTCAAAAGAGGCAGAAAGCAGGTGGGTGGTTGCTTTTCGGCTGCCATTTCTGCCACTTTTGAGGGGACAAATTGGTGGTTTTTATCCGTTTTAAATTACTGTTTTATGCTATTAATGCAGGGTGACTTAGTGGCTTTTGCCATGCTTTAATTTTATTGCAAACCTGATGACGAAAATTTAAAATTTTCGAAACGTTGTTTGTATTTTTATGTAGCACTGCTTGGTTTGCCTTCACATAACCAATCTAACGTAAACATGCCTAATTTATTTCCACCAAGAGCCGAAGCCAAGATCTTCACCGTCCGTTAGGGCACTAGCATTTTACTGACTATTTCGGTCAATAATCACACTAATGCGTCACTGGTTGCTCTTCCGTTAGGCCGATTTTCATCACTGTAACTTGATTCTTGATTTTATGACCCTCAAATAAGCGGAGACTGCCCTGAAAACTACTTACGACGTCAAAATTAGACCAGAAAAACTATTCGGAAAGAAAATGTGTCTGAACAAACTTTGACCTTCCTGAATAAACATGATCCAATGTTTAAAAAAAAAACGTTTTGCATCACTACCAACGAAACAGTGAGTAAGTTTGCTGTGACCACGGAGGCAAGGGGGAAGGGGAAGATGGACGACAAACTGGAAATAAGCAGTTGTTCACAGTGCCTGTTATAGATATTCTGCGACACCAAGATGTCACTGAAGGCAAGGGGGCAGAAAGTTTTAGGGTGGTAAGAGAGACGCGCTGATTGAGTGAGTGAAGCGAACGAAAATCGGCGTTTGTTAGCCAGTATACGCAAAATTGTAATTTTAACAGAAACCTACTTTGATGAAGCGTAGACATATGACGGACAAAGCCACACATTTATTACGCCTGTCCGGTAGACGGAATTTCAATTAATTCGTGCTGAAATTCATGACAAATAATAAAATAATAATAATAACAGAAGGAGTCGGCCAATAAGGTAATAGGCCCAAGGTAATAAGGCCCAAGCTGCAGATGTTAAGTGGAAGGTTTTACCACCATCAGGAACAGTTGTCTTTTGCCGCATGAGGGAGGAAACTGGAGTATCCGGAGGACACCCTCGTGCAACGGGCGGGAAACAACCGGAGAAAAACCCGTACATATACACTTCCCTTCCCCAGGATCGAACCCGGGTCGGTACGAAGCTAGAGATGTACAGCTGGGACCAGGATGCCTATCGAATCTGACGCCCCAGTGCTCGCAGCTACCCGTGCACCCTGTCTAAACAAACTGTCTTGAAGCTGTTAGACGATGTGGAAATTAACTAATGAAGTGTGGATCGACAGAAATTTTAGTGAGCGAAGTAAAAGATATGGCCAGTACAGACTAATTCGGTGCTATCTTTTTTAACAAGCCCTTGTGTGCGTTTATGGTTTTGAGTCATGCTAAATAGTATGGACCAATAAGGAAAGGCGACATGGCACGCGGCCTATATACATTCCCGTTTGCAGTGACCGTGAAATGCCAGGGCGCCCAAGCTGCATGCCAAAAATTGTGAAACATGCGGCCTAAGCCTCTTGGTTTGCCGTGCAGCTTTTTCAACTTAAGTTCCTTCCGTGTTTGCGATAAACATGTATATAAGAAGAAACGATGGAGGTAGCTTTTCTGCCGGGTTTTTTTTTATTTTTTATTTTATTTTATTTTTGTTTGATCCCAGTTGGTGGGTTTTCTCCCTCCCTTTTTTTTTCTCCCTTCTTTTTTCCCTTAATTTTTCTTTCTCCCCGATCCCAGGTGGCGCGCACATCTTCACATCCATCATACTGGTAATGAGAACCAATTTGAATTGCATCTGTGAGACGATAAATATCAATTGTCTTGACGCGAACAAATGTGTGTGTGTGGTTTTTTTGGTAACGTTTTAATGCCTTCCAGGTCTTCAGCACCCAAAAGAAGCCTTCAACAGAAACACGGAAAGACAATGTTTATCGTTAATGCCCAATCCTGAGAACTGGCAGAAGTAAATGAATCGGTATGGCGGGGTGCAATTTTTCAAACTTGGTGAAAACGTAAACAACATCGACATATCATTTTTTTTTGTTGTTGTTGCTCCATGCTATGTTATTTGCGAATTTTATCTTACACAATAATTACCAATAGAGCCGCAAGAATCTATAGTTTAATGTCGATAATCTTTTAATATTACGAGTTACATTTCAAACTAATAAAAACACCGATTACTTGTGCGTGGTGTTTTTATCGGCTTCAGTTCCAACGAGTGATAGAAAAAATGACTATGCTTAAACTAGCCTTAAGTATTTTCTACGGCAACACCACGAAGCAATAAAAGCAAGATGGAGGGACAGAAGGCGAAATTATCGATAATTTTGTTCGATAAATTTTAATCGGAGTGATTTTATTACCAGCGTAAATAAATAAATAAAAAAGAAATTCTGCTCACCAATGGGGCACGGACAACAGAAGGATAGTGATGGCAACCACTTAGACCGTACCGGAAGTTAAAAGGTACAAGAAACCACAGCATCACTGATACACTCTTTTCAAAAAAGCAGACAAGTCCACAACGTTCAACCTCCTCCGGAAGGCATCCACCGAAGGTGCGGACACGACCTCTTCAGGTAGGTAGTTCCACGGTGCAATGACCCTATTGGTGAAAAGGTATTTGCGGCAATCGGAATTACACCGCGAGCCCCTCAGCCTCAAGGACTGTCCGTGAGTAAAATTCAGTTCATTCAGGTCTAAAAATGGTAGATCAATGGGAATCAAACCATGAATGATCTTGTAGGTGAGGATCAGATCCGCTTTTAGGCGTCTCAGCTCCAAAGGCTCCAATCCGAGCACCCTCAACCGGGTTCCGGGTGAAAGTTTGGTCAGCCCACTCATCGAACGCGGAAACGACCTCTGAACCGACTCCACTCTGTCAATGTCTTGTAATAACCAAGGTGACCACACCTGGCTCGCGTACTCCAACAAGGGGCGAACGTACACCTTTCAAAAATACTATACACTCCACATAAGGAATTTCTCAATATAAGGAAGAATAATTTTTAACTCTTGGTCAATTGAATTGATCCCCTGTGTTTATGGTGTTCTTGTAAATCAGCCAGGATTATTGTGACACTCTATATAAAGAACAACTCCAATAGAAGAAGAATTTTCAGTATTGTAAAGACATACTTACATGCAAAAAAAAAAAATCTTGATAATGAGCTAATTTACGAAAGCCTGTGAGGCCCTAATGGTTAAGAAAGCACTGACTTCATCAAATGATGAAAAATGCGAACAGCTGCAAAAAAAAATAACTATGATTTGAAGCTCTTCAAGAACCATGCGGTATTCACCTTTCTTCGTTCACAACTCTTATTGCAAAACCGTCTGTTAGATTCATGCACAAATTACACTTATAATAATTGTAATTCGGCCTTGTTCTGCAGAATGGGTGTAAATCGAAAAGCTGCTGTTCTCAGGAAAATACGTTTAAAGTGTGAGTCTGCTCTAATCGCTGTCAAATCGCTCGTTAGTTTTTTTGAAGTACTGAATCCCTTATTGTTTACACTGTTTGCAGGTTGAACTGTTCACTACAAACCAGAGGATTTAAAACATTCTTTAAATGCAATTAAAACCTCAAGCCTAATCACAGCAAAAAAAAAAAGATAAAAAACCAGGAACTTTCGCCCAGTCTTACTAGGCATTCTCAACTGCTACCACATTCAAACTTGGCTCCTCCCACTGTTGCTAAGCAACAACAAACCATGCAGAGCAGCCTCCCCAGCAGCCAAGCACCTCACACACACCAAAATCCCTGCACACCTGGTACAACACGGTCAAACACCCAGGCAACCAAATAAATAAAAATTCAAACAATTAAATATTCCCAATAAACTAAATAATAAATAAATAAAACTTTATAACTGTAAATAAATAAATAAATAATACCTAACTGTTAAACTGAACAAGGGCAATTTATTCACAAAGTGCAAATAAACTGGGAAGTCCTGGGTTCGAGTCCCAGTAGGGGCAGTCGTCTTTTCTTTGTTTCTCAGATTAGTGTATCTTGTATCCTCACAAGGCCAGCATTTAATGCAAACTGTTTGCTTCTTTAAACCTAGGAACTCACTAATTCAATGAAAGCGTTATGCTTAAATGTAAAATCAAGTACTCTCATATTAGTCCCCTGAAGTAAAAAAGCGGCTACAGCGACTGCCTAGTCGCACCGGTCTTCTGTACAGTTCCTCCACTGTCAATGTTGAGGCGCACACCTCTATAATGCACTACAGCAGCTATTGCTATTATACTAATCTAAAAGCAGTAGCCATCACAATTGCCGTTAAAAATATGTTAGCATTTATGCCTGTTTTACATTTTAGGCCTAATTTTAACCAGCAGTTATAATTTCGTAAGTAGCAGCTAACGGAGATATGGATTGTATAGTAAGCCTATTAATTTTTTCGACACGGTGCGCCTTCAGGCACACAGTTACAGTGTTACAATGTAACGCGCAATGTAGCCTATATAGATCAGTGGTAGTAGGGAAGTGACGAGAGAGACGCTGTTGATGAAGCCAACAGCGACTCGTAGCAACTTGACGTTGCCATGGGAACATGATTTTATGCCTAATTTTCATTTTTTAGGACTAATTTGAAAAATGCAGTTTTAATTTCGTAAGTAGAAGGCCTAATGGAGAATTTGGTTCTACGGTAAGCCTATTCATTCATGCAACAATGGGACGAGACTATTAAACGAAGCTAAAATGCGTTTGTTTTTATTGAGGATTTTAATTTAGGATTTTAATTCTACGATCAAATGTTATTATTTAATTTAGTTACGTCGAAGAAGTCTATTAGTTATGAGGAAATAACGATGTTTTAATTTGCCATGTTATTTAACTAACTTCTAACACTGAATCTAACGTTGTAAACAATGGTCGTCAATATCTGGTACCGTTGCGAAGTTGAAAAAAGCGACGGACGGACGGACAAAGTCGTTGCAATAGTCTTCGCAGCCGGTATGGCTGTATAGAAGACTAAAAGGGAGATCTGTTACAGACTGCATTTGTACAACAGAATTATCAACGTTCTAATGTAATAATGGCATTGCTTGTAAATTCTAAAATCCGATACTTGCCAACTCAAAATTAGTTTTGCTTATAATTAAAAAAAAAAAATTCCATAGGCCATCATATACTCCATTGTAAGGAAAGAGATGAGTACGCAGTAATATTATAACCGTAAAATAGTTGCTTACAGAAATTATCTTTACAGGTGAAGCCGGTTAACGTTACAAATTATAAACAACAAAATCCATCACATTACAGAATATTAAAATTGGATCATAATAAACATGCAGTATATTAAATTAAAGTTATATACTTCCGTTTATTTTAATTTAATTTTTATTTTTTTTCCAAATTTTATTTTATTTTTTGTGTGTAGGCAAGAAGTGTATGACGTGTACCACTAAAATATGTACAGAAATAAAATGCCTGTATTGTGCTTACAAGATCCAGAACCTCACACCCATAAAACAAACTTTCTACCTAATGATTTTCGCACAAAAGAAAATAAAATTATGTGCTACACAAAAAAACAAAAAAACACCACTGATGCCGTTGTAATTGGGGGGGGGGGGGGGGGTCTAACGCGGCCAGACGTACATAAAAAACAAAAGAATGAACAAAAACGAATTGTGTACATCACCAGACTGTTACAAAGAAAAAATGGGGAACCATATATTATTCAACTGCGTACTACATCATTTTTCTTTTCATCGCTTAGGATTTAAAACACCTACGCTTACCGAAACAAAAACAAAAAAAAATACAAAATGAAAATAGAAAAAAAGAAAAAGACAGAAAGAACAAAAACCGCTGTAAATAAAGTTTTATGGTTACGCGCGCCAAATTCATCCACCCTTTTTCTTTTCGGCCTCTTCAATTCTTCGCAATTCCACAGCACGTTTCCATCCTTACTTTTACTTTTTTTCTTTCCTTCTCCCGCTTTCTTCTTTTTTTTTAACCATTCCTTTTTTTTTTTTTTTTTAGTATAGGGAGAGGAGGGAGTTGTACGCTAGAAACCCCTGGCAACGCTATGACCTTGGGAGTCTCGCGAGGAAGACGTTGTCTCACGGTGGTCGCGATTTTCGCGAGATTTATGGCGGCCGTTTAGGAAGGCGAAGAGGAAGTCGACCAGTCTCAACGCGAAACCGTGCCTCCCCTCCCGTGATGCTCATTGCCTTCCTCCACTCATATACCCTCCTTCCCCTTATTCACGCAAATGGAATGGTCCAACCTTACCAATGAAGTCAAGCCCAGCCAAACCAAGCCTTCCCCCAAGTCGGAAAAGACTTCCCCCCCACCCCAACCCGTAGCTCCGAAAAACCCACTCGGTTTTGGACTCGACTTGAACGACACCATTGTCGTGGACGCCGAATGAATCCCGGGTACTTTGCCGCCAAACAGAGGAAGCATAGGAAGCCATTTTCCCCAAGATCAAGAGTGATACAGCCTGTAAGCCAGATCTCAAATGAAATGGTCAGGAGGCTTGGGAATAAAAAAAAAAGGAGGGCTAAATGTGAGATCAGCTTTACAGCAGTCGCTTTACAAGCACATCAAGTGTAAAGTTGAGTGAGCGGAAGTTGCAGGAGGTGGTAAACTTTTACCTACGTGCACGAAAAAGTATTTTCCTTATGTCATTCTGTAAAATCTAAGCAAATTTGTCATAGGTATTCGCATACAAATTTGGATGTCACTGTCGGAATAATTAAAACTAGCTGCACCCCCGGCGTAACATACGCCCGTCTAGCTGGTTCCCGCGTACCTAAGTGAAATACGTTACTGGGTAGCACGAACTGAAAATGATTACGAGGGCCCCCAATCTGTCTCCTCCCCGCCTCCCCCGGCCCCCTCTCCGCACATTTTCCCGGTGCACGGTCAGGTTTTCCCCCATGTGCCTACTCACTGGCATTAGCCCTTTCCCCTCTCCACTGGACCCCCTCCCGAATTCCCCCATTGTGTGGTGTAAATATCCCCACCCCCATCGCCGCTCCCCCTCCCTTTGAACCCCTGTTTGGTTTTCGTAGGGAAGTAAAAGTCTTTTTGCAATGGAGGACGCTGCTGTTATGTTGCTGAATTGACTGTTTGTCCGTTCTGGCACTAAGTGCGATAAACCCAGCAGCGATCGTGCAGACATTGATTATTTCTCAACCATTTTTTAAAGCTCTTCCTGATTGTTACAGGGCACAAACATTGTAACGCACACACAAACGTTTGTTACTGATTGTTATGCACACACACCTGATGATTTTGCTCAGTGCCACCCAAGCCTTTTATTAACACTGGCGATAGCCAGTGTTAGTAAGGGTCGACCTAGGATCTCTGTGTTAAACTTTCAACTTTGAGAGCTTATAATTCCGTCAAAATTGAAAAATTTTAAACCAAATTTGGAATCTAGCATTGACTATACTATCCGCCAGGAAAGAAGACTTTCCTTATATGGTCATTTTATGACTACTAATCTTTCATGGAAAAAAGTGCGCCTTGCCTCTATACTCTATAACTGCGTCGTCGTGGCAACGCTATTAGACCAACAACAATGGCGTCGCTTTCCGATCAAGTTCGTGTCAACAAGAAAGAAAGTTCGTGTCAACAAGTCAAGCTAGGGGTGTTATTTGGAACGTTTTTCAGTATTTCACGAGTCAAGGAGAATCTATTTCTATTTGTATTACTAAGAATTACTTGCATGTCAAATTTCAAGCTTTTTGCTCGATGTGCATGATTAGCCCAAATTATGGCCCTAGCAGTATATGAGCACACGTTGGCTGCTTAGCCATGGCGGATATCTGCAAGGTAAACGACGCAGCCGGCATGCAGAATGCATACCCCTGTTTTGAAACGCGTTGGACTTCTTTCTTGGCGGAGACTATAGTCAAGGCCTGTCTACAGCTCAAAAATTGTGAAATTCAGTCCAGCCAAACCCCAGATACAGAGAGGGGCCAAATAGACAACTTCTTGTTCTTGGTCTTGTTCTTGGTCTTGTTCTTGTTCTTGGTCTTGTTCTGGGGATGTACCTTTCGTCTGTCCTCTCTACAGGTCAAACTATTTGTCCTGTAAAGCTGTATACAGACAGAATGGGTGTATACGCTTACGCTTGTAGCAGGTTGTCTTGCTTGGAATCGCTGCCATGTTATCAAACCGAAAAAAAATGTCAACCTAAAGCAAAGTATGAAACCTACACCCCCACTATCATTGGATCATCTCATGGGTATTTATAGGACGATTTCAGACAGCTGTTCGTCAAAAACCGGATAGTAAGGGTATAATACTTAGCAGCGTCTTACTGGCCAAATTTGACACCTAGACCCTTACAGTCAAAGCTTGTCCGTGTTCCTTACAGGCTTTGACTTTTAGACCCTTACTTTTAAATTTTAACGATACGTTTTTGTTTATTAATATATATAGATACATCAAATTACGCAGTATCACTTGCTGCAATTTGGTGCCCACCGTTCTCGCCTGAATGAAATCCTTTAATTCGTCATCACTCCTGTGCGGTACGACGAACACAACGCGTATATTGCAGGCAGGTTGCCAAAAATTGTGAAAACGCTGTATATCTTTAAAACGATGCAAACATCTATTCATAAAATCGAACAGCTATTGGAAAATTAGGTAAAACTTTTGCCTGTGCTAGGATAAATTCTGCAAACAGGTATCACCGTTTAACCTTGGACTAACAACTCTCTGCGAGATGGACGACCCAACTACCTTCAACGACAAACACAGCCCGTACACCTGATAGCGTTAAAAGACTGGCAGTGCGACCTTGCATCATGGGAGATGGAAACTATTTCCGAAGGTTTTTCCCCCGTTTTCCCTTTTAACTCTCGTCACTCACGTGAAAAGAGTGAGGTGGTCTAAGGTGACACGCTACTGACGGATTTCGCGGTGGCGCTGCTATCGCAGCTACAGAAGGTCGGAACACATTCGAGCTTACAGGTAGCCGTACGATGAATCGTCCATCTTGAAGAGTTGTTAGGGCGCGTTTGTGCAACAAGACTTTCTCGCTCGCCAAACGATATTTGCTAGGCAACCGTTATTTATTTACGATTAATTTCCCGTTTCTGTTAAATGAATGCGGTAACAGGCAACAAATTAAATGTATTATAAATAACAACACGGATAAAGAACAAAGTGCAACAGTCATTTTAAACATTGGTACAAACAACATTATTGCTATTCTCGCTGAAAAAACAGCTTCTAGCAGTGATCAAACGGCGGCAGAATAAATAGCTACTCGCAGCGAGAATTCAAAATCCAACATGGCGTCCATTTCGGGTTTGTCGAATCGAAGACAAATCATCGAATACCGGCATTCAGAAATCTGTCCGTCGTCTTGTACAGCAGTAAAAATGGTTTTGTAGTTGTCATAAATCGATGCTGTTATGTTGTACGCTTCGTACGTCGTGTCGCGAGGCACGAAGAGAAGATTTGCGTCCGCGTTGTTGCCATGGTTATTACGCATAGACAACTTGAAAGCCACATTCTTCGGTAAAAGCAAGAAGCAGCTAGCAGATTTAACGGCTCGTTTACGCTACGACAGTTTTCTCTCTCACTAGCTTTTACTTGATCAATACTAAATCTCATGGCAGCTTCTCGCCTTTACCGGAGTATGCGGCTTTCGAGTTGTATATGCGTATTAGTAACCATGGCAACGACGCAGACGCAAATCTTCTCCTCGTGCCTCGTGATACGGCGTACGGTGCTTGCAACATTTGAGCGTCGATTTATGACAACAAGAAAACAATTTTTACTGCAGTACACGACGACGGACTGTTTGTTGTATGCCGGCATTCGATGGTTTGTCTTCGATTCGATAACCACGAAATGGACGCCATGTTGGATTTTGAATTCTCGCTGCGAGAAGCTATTTATTCTACCGACGTTTGATCATTGCTAGAAGCTGTACTTTGAGGGAGAATAGCAAATTTTGGAAAAAGCGTGAAATGACAACAATCTTGTATCAATGTTTAAAATTACTGTAGCACGATGTTCTTTATCCGTGTTTTTTATTTATAATACATACAATTTGTTATCTATTACCGCATTCATTTAGTAGCAACGGGAAACTAATCATAAATAAATAACGGTTGACTAGCAAACAGCATTCGGCGAGCGAGAATGACTTGTTGCATAAATGTGCCCTAATATTAACCAAGTGAAAGCTATAGTAAGCGAGAAATTTGTCGTTGCATAAACGAGCCCTTAGTCCAAGGTATAACTGTAGCTGTGCGTGTTTTTCCCTACTCGTCGGACTTATTAGTTTCTTCAACATATTTGAGCTACTGCGACTGAATTTGCTCACCATGTTCAATCTTTATGGTGGCTCTGCCATCCCATAATCTCAAATCGGACGTATCAAAAATGGCTACGCCTTAAATCATGAATCTGCTCGTCCGGTAAACGCAGATTACCATATATCGTCCTAGCTTGCAAGTAGGTAGCGCGACGTCTCTATTTCCTGTGTCATCTCTCGTTGAAACGTGATGGATGTCATTTCTGTATCTTGATGATACAAACAATATTGACCTTCGGAAATGGTCTTCAGTTATGACACTGCAAGGAGCGATTTCTCCGCTTTTGTGGGAATGATTCTATTTGTACGCTTGCGCGTAATCACCACTTACAGAACAATGACAACATTTTGTCGCAGAAATGGCGTCAGTTGCTAAGTGGTGGGCGTGTGCGTTGAACGACGCACAGCTTCCACAATCAACCCAAATGGGATCAACCAAAACAAAACAAAAAAGAATAGAAAAATGAAAAGAATTAGGTCGATAGGAACTTTACTATAGTTTCTAAGGTTTCGAGGAAGTAACTATGAAGCT
>JAHWFP010039453.1:4637-45347 GCA_023313725.1 Lithobius niger | reverse complement strand
TCGAAAATCTCCGTGTTGATAAAACGCGTCCGAAAGTCGGCGTTAGGTTAAAAATTGCTGTTCGAACTTGTTCCCACCTGATAAGCAATAGTGTGAAGGTTTATACGCTCCATTTCCATTTTAGTTTTGCATCGTGGCTGCTGATTTAATTTTTTAATGCTGTGAAACATCATCTTTCTTGTGATTTGTAATGACGAACTAAAACACAAGTGCTCTCAAGCGCTCACGTGAAATCCGAAGCGATCGGCGGCATCCATGTTGAAATCGCGCATCAGCCAATGAGAACGCAAATCGGTCACGTGGTACCAACCAGCCAATAACGGAACGCGATTTTAAAATGCTTTGGAAAGTTAGCTTGAAATGGCCAGAAACGGCCTACTACAATTCGCCTGATTGGCCAATGCCAAACGGCCATCGAGAAAATAAGTTGAGAGGCCTAGATTGAAGGGAATTCCAGCTTTCCAACTAATACAAGATTGCAGCACCCAGTCAAATGCTTCGACCACTACCGCTGATCAAAAATGACCGATTTTCTTCTTTTTGACTTAGGAAATAAGAATGAGAAACACATTTTTGCAGTTTTTAGTGAGTCTACACTCAACTAAAGTGCTTTTAATAAAATTGTAGATATTGGTAACAACGGTTTTTTTTTTTACAGAAATCGATGCACAACATGTCAGGAATTTCAGCGTTTCGCATTTCGATATTTTGACGGAAAATTGCGTTTTTCGACCCATAGTTTACCTTCAAAGCTTCGACGTATATATACGTCGTTACTGTGTTTGGGATGATTTTTTTTGGACGTATATATAAGTTCATACTGCTTAAAAGTTAAAGAAAAATGTTGAGCATTTTCATAGCATTTTGAAAATAAATAATAAAATAAAAAGCCGGGTGGCCTGGCCCTTTTTCGACTTTCGAAATGCCCGAGAACCAAACTTATTTTTTTTCCCGGCCTATGTGAGCTTCTTGCACAAGATTCGTCCTTCATAAGAATGATTTAAGGCGTTTGTAATTTGAAGAATTTAAGTTACAATCTCGACTGCGAGCAGTTTCAAACAAATTATTAAAAGGGTGCAATCCAAGAGGACTATGTATAAAAAATACATGTACAAAAAATACATGTATGCATTGCAACATCAATATTCTTCAATTTTCTTGTGAAATTTCCTCACGACAAAACCAAAATACTTTCCATAAATAAATGAAAACAAAAAGAGTTGACCCACACAAATCTTTTAGACCACAACAAACACCCAAAACCAAAGACATCTTTTTTTTCATTGCCTAATGCACTTTTTCTGTAAGTGTATTAAACTAGGAGAATGTGGGTCATGTACAGGGTTGTACCAACTACCATGTAATTCTATAATCCATATCAATCTACCATACATTTCTGCTCGTTCGATACTGTCACTTGAAATATTTTTGCATCCAAGATGAAATATCAGCAAAACTTGGTCTTATCAGCTCTGCTACAGACAGAGTAATACAACAATACCATCAGCAAATTTTTCTGACCTATAACTTTATGAGTAAGCAAGTTATTCTTAAGCAATTTGAGTTATTGTTTATTTACAAAACCTCTTAACACAGGGTTGGTATTTGCCTGTAAGCGTGGAATTCAAGAATTTTTCCAGGACTTCTCAATTAAAATTCAAGGACAACATATTAACACACAAGTGAAGCAAGTGAAAGATAAATTTTGTTAAATATTAAAGCTTATCGATACTGTAGCAAGCGTAAGTGACAGCAGTAAACACTGGCGAGAGACGTACAAACACTGATGCTACAAGAGCTACAATTCTGTTTTGGTCAAGTGGTCTTATTTTTTAGTTATTATGCACGACGAGTTAGTTTTTAATGTTTGTGTTTCAACACCGAATTGTACACTGATGTTCAACACAGAAAACAGAAGCACCATTTTCTGTCATGGTAGTTTCCAGGAAGTATTCCAGGACTTGAGGCTATATTTCACTTTTTTTCAAGTGGTTATCCAGGCATGGAATTCCACTTTTATTTTCCCAGAAATTCCAGGTTTTCAAGGACCTGTACAAACCCAATTAATAATTTAACTCACCGGAGTTAACTTTATCATTAGGTACATCTCCATGCAAAAGCCTCGTCTCCTCCTATGGTTGGCGTATTGGTTGAATATAGTCTTTAACCATCAATCATACTGAAAGATGTTACACACGTGCTTTTAGTAATCATTTTACATGTAAAGCTTTTTAGTTCTACGTTAATTTCTGACTACTTTCCCTGAATAATGATAAGAACTAATGTGAGACTAATGTGTGATTAATTTTGATATTTAGCAGTCAAAATCAATGAAGCCCATGAATTGGTAACTTTAACTCCTAACGGAAAGAGCAAAACATGCCAAACAGAGAAACTCATAAACTAGAAATAGGTAATACAGATAGCCTCCTTTATGCACTTACATTTTGTCGGAGTGGCGTGACCCAAATTTGAACTGGCAACCCAATCCGTCCCCAGATTACAGACTCCTCTTAGAAGTGGCTATATCAATAAAAGCACTATCTGCGATCTGGTGACGGACTGGGCTGCCAGTTCGAATCGAGGTCATGCCACTCTGACGATCCTCCGACGTTATTTATAGAGTATTATTTTCGCTGTCTGGCCAGTTTTCCTCTTTACATATTCTACAGGAACTTGCATGTTTATTTAAATCCGAAGACAGGGTGTAGTAAACATGTGTAAAATGTGAAGTGAATCCAACAATGGATTCAAAAGCGTTCGTACAAACAGAAACTGAACTTACGTAAAGGGAAGGGGTGGTGGGGGTGGGGAAAGGAGGGTACTTACTAACTATGAGGTTCTTCCAAAACGACCCACATGTGTTCGAACCATACACACGGCTTCTGAAGACAGTTCAGTACCTTCAATGCACAGAAACCTCAACAGAATGTTCCAAAAGTGCCAGATGATGGAAGTAACGTCTCCTTTCAATGCGACTGATGGCTCCATCCAGAGTCAGTCGATAATCCATCCAGAATCAGTCGATAAATTGTGCCTCGTGCGTGCTCACAATCCCGTAAAATTCAACCACCTTTCCGAGCTGCTGCGATGGTTCGCTCCCACAATCCCTCAGTTTGCCCTCAGTCGCGTTCAAGAGAATGTCACTTCCGTTGAACGAACATGTTTTGAACGAAAGGTGAAAAAAAGTAAGTTTACATATAGGAACATCTGCTACATAATAAATGTGTACAAGCAAGGATTAAAGTAGTTTGTTGGACTCTCATTTTGCCTTTGGACTGATGTATTATAGCTCTATCGAGTGTTCCGAGTTTTGGCAGTACCAAACTGTGCGCAGAAGCAGACCTATTTTTTTACACATGTGTGGCGTTTTGGAAGATCCTGTATGATAGGAAGGGAGTCTGCAAGCTACGATACTTCATTGCTTGAGTCACAACTTCTCAAGGGAATCGCATGCCACAGTATTGTTTACTGGTTCACAATCATTAAGTAAATCTATTATGTTACGGGAACCGACAACGTTTATCCCGTAACGACTAACAAATCCCTCTGCAGCAGCAATCCGATTTTCCTACCATTATAATCTACCCAACTACTACAAAATAAAACAAATTGCTGCATATGTAGAATCCTACAACCTTGTAATAGTGCATATTCTTACCTTGCATTACTACGTTGCATTAAGTAACAGTTGGAAGCCTGTGATCAATGATCAAACTTAACAAAAGACAGTACTAACCATATCGTAAGAGATTTCCCAGGATTATGTCGAAAATTTAAAAAAAAAACATTTGTGCCCCAAAAGAGTAACTAAAATAATATTTGCTTCATAAATATGCCCTCCATTTGGTTAAATGTACATCAAGCAATACACTTTTCTTTTAAATCTCTGTCCTGCATTTTAAACAACATAATTTCATACTGTGACCTCGCTAAACAAATTCGGACTACTTACAATAAATTATATTTATATATATTTCTTTACTTTAAAACTCTCTTTGACACCTAAAATAGGCTAAGCCAACATTTAAAAAAAAATATCTAAAAAAAACTAGCCCACACAGTTTTTTGGTAAGAAAAAGCGTGGGCTCGGCATGTGAGATTTTTTATCTTAACCTAAGGTCGTAAGAATAGTGGATTTTCGTATGTGGCTAAGCCGATTACACTAGGTCTGCTTTTTATAAAACACTACATTCAAACATGTATTAAAACAGTTGTGGCCTTCGCTTTTTCAATGAAAAAAGATAAAAACTACCCCCCAATCAATTTTTAAGACCCAACAAATAATTTATCACCTTAAAACCATATAAGGCTTCATAATCATTATTAACTGAGATCATAATTTATAGTACTGAGATCAAAGCTACTGACTTGACAAGTTTTTATTCTCGCATTTACATAACTACGACAGAAAATAAGAAAATCTGATAATTTGAGACATTAATCCAACAAACTCGGACTTTGAATATTTTTGTTTTTTCCAAGAATGCAGTCGCAATGTAGTGTTCAGATAACAAAAAGTATTAAAAGAATATTATCTGTGGTACGTAGCATTACTGCCTCTAATTTCTCACATATGGCTAACAAAACATTCATTCTGTGACAACAGCCATTAATGAATGCTTAAAAGCTTTATACGATTGGGAGACTGCATTTTACCTTTTTATGTGTAATTCACACATCAAGCACCTATTACTGACGTTATCATATGTTCGTTCATGTATCCTCAAGCATAAAACAACTATAGACTAAATTAACAATTTTTCAAGAAATTTATAATAATAATTACACAACTCATTTGCCACCAGCAACAAAAGCTGAAGGGGCTGAACAGATCGCTAACGACTCGCCCAGTAATTAAAGGGTAGGTTAATCAAAGCAAGCACAGAACTCGCGTCGCAAAACGAATGCCCTTAGAGTCCTTTTCAAATTATCTTCTAAAGGCGGACACAAACAGGGCCGAGACAACCTCCTCAGTTCACGAATTCCAAGCTGGGATAACCCTCGCCTTTTAATCTACGTAGTTCGAGGGATTAGAGTTTAAGAGATCTGAGTCGTTGGGCGTATTGCAAGTTGCTCATACCAGGTAAGGTTTTGGTGAACTTGGCTTTCCATCATATTTCAATCCCTAGTTTCATGCTTTACTTATGTGTTCCATTTGTATTAACTTCGTGTGTAGCACGCAAAGAAGCATTCCTCCAATGGCATTTGGAAAGTGTATGCTTATATGTATATGTGTGCGTGTTAAATGCTGCCTGTGGACGTTTCCTTTTGGTCATGTCAGGATGGCTCAGTGGTAGGACTTAAGCCTATGGTTTCGAAGGTTGTGGATGCAATTCCCTGCTCAGGAAGTCTGACATTTAAGTCCAAAAAAACGTAAGTAGGTTTGCCTCCGTATTTATTTAGCCCTTCTCAAGTCCATTTGGCTTTCCGTCCTGTTTCAATTACTTTTACGAAGCAGTGGTTACATTTCCGAAGTGTAATCACGAAGGTAAACCATCCATGTTTCGTCTGCGTAAAGAGAGATCACCTCTAAAACATAATCTTCCGGCTTCACTTAGACAAACTAAGCATATCTCTGACTGACTGGCAAGAACGTCACTACCGAATGCATGTTTCATTTGTGTCATGCATTCGTGCCACAGAATAGAACCAGTTAAGAGCTGTCATCTTTGGCAATGTTATTTGTCCTAGGAGAGAGGAGGATTATCAGTTACATTTATATAGAGTGTAGAAGATATATGACACATGGAACCCAACATGATCGAACGTACTGAACCCACGAGAAGATTTGGGAATGAAATCTTTAGTGGTTTCGTTGTCAAAAGTTTTACTGACAGGCTTCGCCCACATTGGGTGCCATAATGGCACAGTGCTGCAGTGAGGACCGCTGTAGTTGCTGTAGTTTTGATGCGCTCCCAGCCGAAGGGAACAATTTTGCCAGGTAATTCCAATTGGAAATTTCTAAGATTTTCAGAAGCTACAATCGACATGAGCATGAGGCATCATAGGTCCCTTCTCTTCCTAATAATGCCAGGGGTAGCTTACGTCGGACCGAGTAACGACTGCAGCAAGAATACTCGAATCCTTGACTAGCTTAGTCATCATGGGTTATTCAACACACAACTACTGACTGAAAGATAAAAGAACATGGACAGTGGCAAAAGTGCTGCTGCTTATGATAAAAAAAAGTAAAGGTGCGGTGAGCCACTTACGCTCACGACAAAGCATCATTACATGCTCAAGAAGGCACATTGCGTACGAGTAAGGTAACTTTTTTTAAACTTGCACCAGTAGTACTTGAACAGTAGTACTTGAACAGTAGTAGTACTTGAACAAACGCAAAACCTACAAGGTAGGGATTATAGCATTATCTATGTTTACGCAAGCATGGATTTCAAAATTAATTTTCTGTTACAGGTAACCAAAATGTGTCGACATTACATTACCTAAGTGCCTGTTTTCTCAAAGCCACATTGTTTGTCTTAACGCCTATTACGCCTATTGGGCAGATGTATGATAAAACGAAGCTGAATTTTGATCTTATATTATAAACCAAAGTCTCATAACAGAAATGAAGCAATGACGACCCCCGGAAGGAGAACCACTACAATGAAAACGGGCGAGTGTGTCTATTATTTGGCTAGAAGTTGAAACTGGTACGTTGTTGCCTTGAAAAGAAGTTGAATTTGGCACATACTTGCCTTGAATAACAACTGGCTCTACACGGTCATCGCAGAGGCATGCACGAAGGATAGTTATTTTTCACACCGTACGGATTGCGCAAGGCAAAGTAATAAATTGAGAGTGACGAGGAGGGCCTGAATGGCAAATGCCCGTGTGTGGGGCAGTGCATCTAGGAGTTGGAGGTTCCTTAACAGGAAATGCCCATGTGTAGCGCAATGCTTCGGTTAGCCCAGCTCTTTAGAAAATAAAGACATTGGGAGGGAGGAAAGCACAAAACCATGGGAGAAACAAAACCCCGGGCGAAGCCGGGAGGCCCTGTACAACTATTGCCCGTGTGGGGGGGCATTGCGTTTTTGACCACTACGCATATGATTATCCATTAACTGAACAACAACATCCCAAACAACAACCAAGCTCAGTCAACGTTCAGGCAACAGTGATAAATGACGTCAGAAGCCAAAGCGATAAACAGGGCGATGGGCAGTGCGTCTGTGTTGGTAACAGGAAAGGAAGGGAGGAAAGAGGAGAGGGGAGGGGGAGGGTGATGGCAGGGAGATGATGGGATGAAAGGGTGGGAGAAGATGGGAGGAAAAAAACACCCAGTCGCAGTTAATGTTCATGCAACACCGACCGAAAACTGCAAAATAACCACGGGCCAAACCAAACCATGGGCAAAAGAAAACCCCGGCGAAGCCAAGTACGATGCTAGTACACTTATAAGTAAACCCCATTATAACGATGACTCATGGGTCTTCAGAGTGGCAGCATTAACCAGGATTATTGTTAAAAATGAATCCCTCATTTCGATTCATTTTAATGGTTCTATATATTTATCTGATATACATGAATAAAATGTTATGTCAAACGTCAGGCAGTTGAGTCTTCCTTGCCTCACTTAATAGGTCCTGCATTTGTTTTTACTTTTGGTGACGGTTTTCACAGGGTTTGCACTCATTAACACAACCATGGTGATGTTGAATGCACAGACAGGGTTGACTTATTTCTTCTTCTCACCACTCACACACCCACTCCAATAACCCAACTTCTAAAGCATTCACCTCGACTAACTCCCGGCCTCCCTTCAGATGGTTGTGGGTTAGCCCTTTGACACTTCTGACCGATGACTCATTCACTGATTCATTCCAGCCAACAAACACTGTTACGAACTACTTCGTCATTACATAAGTCGAAGATATTCCAGCTTGTCTGGACAAGTTGTAATTGTAGTAATGAGGGGATATTCACAGTGCTTTACTTCACAGTGCAACGTAATAATCGGTTTACATTATAAAAGGTATTACCGGTACTGTATTGTAAACTGGGGGTAACGCACAATTTTTACCGGACTTTCTGATTTGCAAATGGCGTTATAGGCGAGTAATGTTATGAGATTTAACAGTAGTACAAGCAAGAATAAACCCATGTCAGTGTTGTAACTTCAAGTCAGTAGCCTCTACACTAGTACTTTATCATTAAATCAAATAAAAGTTTGCTTTGCCACAGAAAAAAACTTTAAATTAAAGCACTTGGTACCACTTAAATCATTTTAACAAATGTCACCTCCCAAAGTTTTCTGCCTCTTCAACTGTTTCTGGAAGCTTTTGTTTCAAGGTCTCGGGAAGAAGAAGCGACGACAATCCTCCAATTAGTGACCCAACTCCAAACACAATGTATGGAAGATTCTCTTGGTACTGACCCTGCAAAAAGTTACAAAAATGAACAAACTAAAGGACGTATGCCAGAAACTGAATAGGCAAAGTACAGTACAGGGTTTGTCCAATGTTTGTATTTTGAATTCCTCCATTTGTCCCTTGTTTTCCTGTACGCCTAATTTGTCGACTACATGGCCAAAGAAGTCAAACTAAATGGTAAAAAAAAAACTCTTTAATTTCCTCGGACCATTACCTGCACTTTGCATGAATAGAGATGTAAACCTATTTATGATGCAATTTCATTCCGTCCTGTATTAGGCTACTGTACATATACATTACTCTCACTGGGGATTTAATAATGTTACCAAGCAAATATTTCAATCTATCAACCAATCCTTTAAATAGATGAATTCGGCAAATTTTCAAAAGACAACAGAATTTCTTCTTCTGGCCAAATAAGCGATGGAATCACGAATTCACGAATCCTTAGAGCCACCAGGGAAGGTGACACAGGGTCCTTGTTTGGACGTCCTAACTTCCAGCGGCCTGCCATGCAGTTCTAGCCAGGGCGAAGAGGAAAACCATCTTCAGGGTGAGCAGGACGAAAGAAGCTTAATGGAGTGACACACACGGCCTCCCCGGTAGGCTAGAAGATGCGAAGGGAAGATTGCAGGCCAGGCAGAAGCGTCTAACCCTAGGTCTCTGCACTCCAAACGCTTGTACATGTTTGAGAAATGGCCATGTGCGGCGTCGGCCTGTGCTCGCCGCAAGTAAGTGGACGAATCTAAAAAACCAACCTGTGGCCCTTGATGGCTGACATTCGGATAAACCTTCATGGAAGAATCAAGGAAAATGGCAACCTCTGGCACGGAAGGACTGCCAAGTCCCACTCCTTCTGTTCTACTCCCCAATATATATAAAAGATGCTAGTAGAAAAGAGAATAGAGGAAACAGGTCTACAACCTACCCCTGTGGAGCTCTGCTCAGGCTGTCAACTGACAGTGAACGGGCAACATGATGAAGCCAAACAAGGTCTAAATCTTTCCGTTTCCTCTGAAAGCAACGCGATATTCCCACCGAGGCTCCACAGGCGGATTGCACACTACCAGAGCTTATTACCTGCCGTTCGACCCGTGCCTATCACCATCTATATTTCGAGAAAGCGTGGCAATGTCAAATGTGGTGAATGATTAAACCCTAACATCCCGAGACCTTGCCCTGGAGCTAGCAAGGTCTAGCAAATATTTCCTTCTGAAAATGCTCATTTGGAGCGGGGCATCATTCCTCCTTGCAGCAGTTCTGCACAACATACAAGCTGCAGATAAAAAGGCATATCGACCATGCTGACCAAATTCTGTTCAACGGCCTCTTTCCCCTTTCTCACATCTCGACTACTCTTCAAAACGTGATACGTAAAGATGGCGGTCTAGAACAAACTGGTGTGCCCATGCGCAGTGAGGTGCCCGACAAGGATGGCCACAGACTTTTGGCGGAATGGAGGTGCAGTGGAGATGGCAGAGTGCAGATAACCGGTAACTTTTCGAGGGGCTAGACACAAGTGGACCGCACTGCGTAAGGGTTTTTCGGGGAGAAAAAAATTCCAGTTGGTTTATTGAGCTGGGGAATTCGCAACAACCCTGACGCTGTGACATCAAGAATTTTAATGTGTGTAAGCAGTATTATACGCCTCAAGTTTCTCTGCCACGATTGCTCATACATCAATGTAGTTTTGACTACGTTGACAAGTTATCTCAAGAAATATATCGCAACATTTCACAAGCATTGCAGAACATGAACAGTTTATCTTAAAAAACAAACTACATTATGATTAAAAAATACAAAAACGAACTTACAAACAAAATGACTTGAGGTGCAACAATGGATGCAGCAGAGCCCATGAAGCCACAAATTCCTAATCCACTGTTTCGTAGGACAGTTGGAAATATTTCAGCAGCGAATAAGTACAGTACCCCATTTCCAATGGTGGATCCAAATTTTCCAAGTAAGGAGAGCGCGACGGAAATCCAGTTGTTATCTGTTAAGGAAAGTAAAATATATGCTTTGTAAAATTCTTTAAAAAAAAAACACATCTTTTGTGGCCCATTTTATTAAAACTTAACTACAGAAGCTCTTGATTCATAATTCCCATTGGCAGAAACTGAATTCAGTAACAATGCCTGAGAAAACCTGAGATAACCTGAGAAAAAAGCCGCAAACGTCATGTTGTTATCTTAAACGGTTCCAGCGTTATCGATATTTAGTAAAAGTTACTGATACCGATACCACAAATATTGGCATCCAATTCGACTCAGTATATAAGCGCAATTACGTACGTATACATAAAGAATCCACACGCTGAAGCGATCCAGAGAACAAGAGAAACCGTGAACAGGTCCTATCATGTGACAGTGCACGAAAAGGAACATCGGCATTGGTTTTAGGCAGCAGATGTTAAAACATCGGAAATCCACAAATTTATAAATCATTTTGTGACAGATGTGCTTACAACTAATTTCTGAGAACTAAATTTTAAGCCTACAGGCAATTTTAATTTTATTTCTGAAATCCTCTTAATTATTTTTGATTCGATGAAAAATGTAACTTAGTTTCATTTTACTTTCTTAAACATCGGACCACAAAGTTATCGGAATCGGATATCAGCCGATGTTTTTTCAACATCGGAATCGGACATCGGAATCGGCATTTGAGCACATCGGTGCATCCCTACCAGTAACCTAAGTCCAATACAGAATTTCAATCGAAGTCTCCCGGTAGATAATTGTAAGTTTTGAATCCCGAGGAACAGAACAGTCAACCAATCCAGCCAGAGAGCACCCGCGAAGAGAGAGCAGACAAAGGCTCCCCTGTCTTATATACTAGCCCAGTTAAAGGATTAAATTCTAAGCTTGATGCTAGTGCCAGCTAGTGGGCACTTTAGGAATCAAAGTAAAGGGTTAACTTTTGAGCTAACTGCTGTTGCCTTCCAGTGGCCAGCCAGAGAACC
Source organism: Lithobius niger (assembly GCA_023313725.1). Lineage (NCBI taxonomy): Eukaryota > Metazoa > Arthropoda > Chilopoda > Lithobiomorpha > Lithobiidae > Lithobius > Lithobius niger. Next base: position 34,004 of record JAHWFP010039453.1, on the reverse strand, counting down.
TCAGCACCAAGTTACCTGAATAGCAGTCTCCAGAACCCGGGTAAGGTCTAGCCTACTATAATGAGTAAACACTAAGGGTGCCTTATGGCTGAATGATCAATTAAGCAGTATGCTAAGTGAGTTAATGAACCCCAATTATAGAATGCTAATTAAGACTAATTTACATAATTAATATTACTTTGGTGAAGTCTGGTTGCATGCTGTTGACTAGCACAATATTACAGTATTACTCTTACAGGGAAAAGTACAGTTCCGCAACATAAAACTTTCTCGTGTAATTTATGTCTTGCATATAAATCTGATAATCTTTAACAACCTCAGTCCCAATTTGCATGACTTAAGTTCTGCTCGGAGTACTGGAAGTTGGTACTGTCCTTTTGACATTAATCTAACTTCCAAATACAAAGAACTGGACTTATATTTGAAGTCTTTTTTTAACACTTACTAGGTCTTGGTTTGTGGACCGCTTAATGCTCATAACGAACCTAAACGAGACGCTTATCTCGCTTTTTCAAGTATGCCAGGAGTTTAACTCGCTTGTAAATTATTTATGTGCTGGTGGACTGTTCATGAACTCTTCCCCTGAAATGACTGAACTACTGTCACGAATATGAACACCTGACCATGTCACCCATTGTTGACTGGAGTAAGTGGCATCAACTGGCAGCCATATGCTCGGGCACGTGAAAATACTGCTATATGTTACTTTTATAATGGTGAAATCCATTTGTTTTAAATGGAATGTTGTAGGTGTATAAATGGTTAATAATTTATTGCAGATAATGTGTTGTTCAGAAAAACAAGTTCAAAAACAATTTGAGCTCTCACTAATTTTGTAGGCACAGGGTCTGGTAATACTGCAAAGTAGGTAAACATCGCAAATTCTACAAGTGACAATTAAATTCCTTACCTTCACTTAAAGGAATAAATTGCATAGCAATGAGAGGTAGGCCAGTAAGAAAGAATGATGTACTAAGGGAAAGACGTCTACCCAGCCGGTCAAAGGTAAAAATGCACAAGACATTTGCAGGAACTTCAACGAGTGCTGTCCAGAAAAATGTCAATACAGCGTCGTTTCCCAAAGCTGTTGAATTTAGTGTCACCCCAGTATATACTAGGACGTTTAAAAACCTGTTGAATAAAGATAATTTTTAGGTAGAAATAAAAATGTCAAGTACTCCAAAAATAGAACATTAGCATTTTACTCGATATGTCAAGTCACTCGTAATCGTAAGGGATGTTTGGTTTTTCATATTTCCATCATCTATAGCAAAATTTTTTTGAAAGTTTCTTGTCATTAGTTTGCCAGTTTTTTCTCTACCTGCACTGTATTAGTAATATTAGTTTGTTGTTTGCTGACCTTGACATTCAAACATGCATAAACTAGATTTCTGGAAAAACTACCTTTAAGAGTTGTCGTCTACATTTTGCACGTGAGGAATCCTTACGCTAACTAGCCAAAATGATTTGTATAGGGATGTGCGATATTCAAAAATATTCGAGCTGAGCCGAGTATGACACTTGTACTCGAACTCAGCTTGTTTCTTGGATCCATTTTCGAATCCAGTGAAAATACGATAACTTTGCGAATTTTGGACCGATTTGATGTACCAGGACACCAAATCAATCATCTCGACGAGAGTTTGCCAGTGGTGTAAATTAAAAGCCACTTGCTCAAATCGCCTGTAAGTTATATCCCTACAAATGGAAAATCATTTGTACACATTGGCCCATACTATTAAGTTAAGCAGCATCATATTGTTATTAGCCATACAAATTAAAAAGAAACTTGCGAACATACTACGGAAAATTGGTCAAACGGTCGGGGAGCGAAAAACAGCAGTGTGGGCATCTTGAAACACGGTGTGCCAATGCAGCTCGTCCCCTCGCTCATTTTACGCTTATCCATAAGGACGGAGTTTTTACACGATTCCACGATCGTGAAAAATTATCATCTTGCCCAAAAACGTTCAATAACACTTTCTGTCGAAGAGTAAAACGTTGGTTACAGAGTCTAGGATCCATATTTTATCGTGGAATTTGATGTTTTCCGTGGAAAATGTTGCATTCCGTGGAATTCCGCTTAATTTGAGGTATATTTAAAGTTTTTCAGCAGTTTTTCACAAAAATAAAAATTAAGATTTAGGAATTTTTTTTAAACGCCTGTTCGGATACGTGTGAAAGGAACGTTGATAGGAGCGTACTAGTGGTTTCGTATCTTATACCTCTGGTTTCGTTCTCACGCGCATGCGTTGTGGCTTTACTGCCGACTTCTAGCTGATTTACTGCTGCACCCACTCGTGAAATTAGCCAATTTTATCGTGTAAATTTGCATTTTACTCATCGCGGATCGCGTCGCGGAAAATGAAAATTTTTATCGCGGAAAAATTCCGTCCTTGCGTTATCCACGGGTCGAAGAGTGCCCCGTGAGTGGCGCTATTCACGCATAACCTCGCTCAGCTAAGTATGTTCACCAAATACTCACACTTGGCTCGATACTTGACAATTCTGTTGCATACTCGGCTCTTCCCAACTCGAATTAAAATTATGCTACTTACCCGCACATCCCTAATTTGCACTTTATCAAATTCCAATCTTACACATAATTTTGTAAATGTGCATGCCAACGAGGTGGGGGTGTGGAAAAATCCACAAAGTGATTTTTAGCTCGAATTTTTTTCCCTGTAGCATTATACAGGGTGATCAGTTAAGTTGTTCCCCAGCTTGATAGCTAAAGCACTACGGAACGATATGTTATGAGGTGAGGCAAAGAGGGGCCATTGATTGAACAAAAAATGAATGACCTTGCAAATATTATCAAGGTCATTCAACTGCTAACTTCTTAAATGTACATCACACACCATGAGTATAAATTAGAAATATGTTGGGAACAAAGAGACCTTACCAATACAAAAAAAAACAGAACAAAAATCGGACCAGATTTGCAGGAGCTAAGACATACGTAAAATTGCTACTTTCGACCCCTGAATGGCATTCCATTCAAACGCTCTGCCGTGCAGGGAAGCAAAGCATCGCATTCCATTCAGGGGTCGAAAGTAGCCATTTTACGTACGTCATAGGTCCTGCAAATCTGATCAGATTTTCGTTGTTTTTTGCAATGGTAATGTCTCTTTGTTTCCTACATATTACTAATTTATACTCATGGTGTGTGATGTATATTTAAGAAGTTAGCAGTTGAATGATCTTGATAACATTTGGCAATGTCATCCATTTCTTATCCAATCACTGGCCCCTCTTGGCCTCACCACATCACCCAGGTCTCGTAACATATCGTTCAGCAGAACTTTAGCTATGAAGCTGGGTCACAACTTAACTGATCACCCTGTAGAATCAGCATAATTTTTTGTATTATGTAATATTAAGTTAGCAACAATCGCAGCAAATAGATGGTCGTGCAGACAGTGCTTGGTCATGGATAAAACTATTATTGCACAAAACCTGCCAACATTTCGGACAGTGTTACAAGTAGTGAGTAAAATGTAATGCTAATTTTCCATGAAAAGAAAATGGTCCTGAACAAACATGTCGTTAACGCAAATAATGCTTGGTCGCAATGCATTAAGACTATTGCGAAACGAATACGGTTACGGTTTCAGCAAGCGAAATAGCAGAATCGTCTGCTTGTTTGGGGCTCCATTCTACTGAATGGTTGACACCCGGGCCTAGTACAATTTTTACCAATTGATCATTTAATATCAATTAGCTCTCACCCACAAAGATCTCTAGACAGACAAGGGCGATACAGTCTGTCTAGAGATCTTTGTGGGTGAGAGCTAATTGATATTGGCATTAAGACTAGTGGAAACAATGCAGCAGCATAGAAGGTCATCAGTTTCATCACTTATTGCAAGCAACAAAATCGACGTTGTGTGGTTCTAAATCCAAACAATCGTACAAATGATAAATGGTAACTAAACGAAAACAAATTAACAATCCAAAACAAGTGCACTGAAAAGCATTTAAGGCTTTGAAAAATAAACCCATAAATAATTTTTACAACACACGTGTTATGAATTGCTTTTAGAATTCAAAATAAAAAGCTCTGTGCTAAAAGCAACAACCAACAAAACCTTCATACGCAAAAACAGAACACTGACAGATACAAGCTACTCAATGCTGTAAGGCACAGAAATACCTTTCAACTAAGTTTCAAAATCTTTGTTCTGGTTATGATACGAGAGAGTTCTGCATGGAAATGACAAAACCATTCCCAAAACTGAGTAACCGACACCCTAAAACATTGTGACGGAGGGTTTTTTCTAACTTAGCTGGCAAAAAAATTGTTTCAATTTTGTATCAAAAATTGCTGTTTCACACATACCAGTTTAACATGATCACAATGGTTCTCAATCTGAGTCTAGGTGTTCTAAACAAATCTAGGACAGTTAAATTTGTAGGTGGATCTTCAACAAGCAATTCGGTATCTTTACTGCTCGCGTCACTCGACAGCTGCAACACACACAAAAAAAAAGACCCACAGGGATAGAATTAACAATTTCTGGAATTATTGTGTACTATATTATGAGAACTCTACTCGGCATAGCTAAGTAAAAGTAACGCTAGACATAAGGCTGAAATTATAGTACAACCTTGACTACCTCAAAGGATGAATGAAAGGGTGAAACAATAGCAAAACTTCGAGTAATGCAACCGACTGAAACCCAATTATCTAAAAACCTCGGTACCCAAACACCCAATCTAAAGGAAATTTCAAAATTTGACCGTTTTCAGACAGGAGTACTATTTCTTGTCTGATAAGTTTCTAGAAGCAATTTGTTCTAAAAGCTTCTTGTAATCATCCCACAACTTTTAAAGACAGTTCCCAAACACAAAATTCTACTCAGATAAAAAATATGATTTCTTTATTTTGCATGTAAATTGGATTATTCGACCAATTTGATTATCTTAATACCCCTTAGTCCCAATTAATTCAATTAATCGTGGTTCTACTGCATAAAAGATGTAAGTGGCTGATGTTGTCATTCTACCAAATAGGTGACTTATGTCCGCTAAGGTGGCACTGGCACAAAAAAAAGCAATGTTTATTCAAAATATTAAAAAGAAAAAAATTAAAATTGTACTTTCTCTACCTGCAGTCTTTTTGCTAGCTGGCTGTGTACTCATTTTTCCAAAATTCTGACTCAATACGAAAGAACTTTTTAAAAAAATCTGTCGTAATACTGTAATTTTGATGCAAAAGGAAGCCAAAGTGAAAAAAAAAATACTGTTGCTTTAACTTTTTAACTGTCTCACCAGCTCTTTATGGGCTGCATTTAGGCTTTAAACATAAGGGCTTATAATTCACTTGAAGGAAAAATCATTAAGTCACATCCATTTGAGGTATAGGAAATTAAGAATGAAATACCCGTTTCATTTTTTTCTTAATGAACTGGCCTTCATTATCACATTTTCAGTTTAACTGGAATTGGCTGAAGGTTTTCGATCTGATCAATAGATAAACAGCTGACTAACTCACAGTCAACTTTGCCAAACACCATGCCAACATAATTTAAGATGTTGAAGGAAAGGTCCTTGTCTTGAGTTGAGACAAGTCTGTCTAGTAAAAAATTTGAGTGCATTGTGACTTAGAGCAATCAGAACAATATTATCAGAAAAAGCCACCACATTTACAACCGCGCCATTTACCCGATAGCCAGCATTTCTAGATGTTGGACAGCGTATCATCGAGAATGAGGCAGAAGAGGCACGGCGGTATATTGAACTTCCTTGTTGGACGCCACATGTTGTTAACTGGGCAAGACTGAAATCCTTCCGAAGACACCAAGATGGCTTGCCGTTCACAGTAATTTGCGAACAGAACTGTAAGGAAGGGGTAAGCCACGTTTTCGAAGTTGGCGAAAGATCGAGCTGCGCGCCATCTAATTAAGAGCCTTTGACACATCGGTAGAGCATGTATAAACGTGGGATCCAATCTAACGAAATCTCCGCATAGTCTCTTTCACAACGTACACTATAAGGAGACATGTGGCAGGCTGCCGGGTTTATGCATGCTTTTCCGATGCGTCAAAGGCTTTGGTAGAGCACAACACAACAAACATTATTAATCAACAAACTTGCTGAAAAAATTGCTTAGCTTTAAGTAATGCCTCGAACAAAAGTCACTAAAAAAAAACATGCACTTTCACAACAAAAGACACTCTCACTGTCTAGCCAATTTTCAATAGTTAACTACTATCTTCCTCAGGCCTTAAAGTTAGTTTGGACTCTGTTTACATCTCTGTTGACATCTCCGTTATCGCCTGCTTGTTCGTTGACATGCTCCAAACTTGGTGTGTTGCGTAACCTCTCGATTTTTGCAGGCCCGCCAGGCAAGCTGCATAGCCTTCCTATTTATGCAGGCCGATCCGGCAAATTTGCCACAATTAGTCCCCACTTCCTACTTAACATCCTGGAATGTTCCCTGCCGATCAGAAACTCGTGGGTAGAAGAAGCCTTCAACGTTCATAAGAGGAATTCCTTGGCTTTCATGTTGACCAATTGCAATGGATTAGAGGCACTGGAGGTGTGTGTTTCGTGCCATGTTAGCCTTTATCAGTGTGCTAGTGTCAATCTTGTGCTTTGTCTCCATGCAATGCACTGCGATGCCGTTATCTTTGACTGCATTCTGAACATTTCCCTTGTGATGTGCAAGCCTCGTGCAGACGATAACAGAGATGTAAACAGAGTTCAAAGTAACTCTACGGCCTGAGGAAGATAGTAGTTAACAACGAAAATTCTCTAGACAGCGTGCGTGTCTTTTGTTGTGAAAGTGAGCTTTTTTTCTATGACTTTTGTTTATTTGTGATGGAGTTCCACAGTACGAAAATTAACGATGTTTTTCGAAATAAGGTCTCGTTTTAAGCTAACAACATATCACCAAACACTGAAATGTTAGAATTGTAATAGAACATGGAAGAAAAAGCAAAGGGGAAAAAACCTAAAAGAGAAAAAAACCGTGGAAATATAAGACGAAAAACAATTTAATTGTTTGGTTTTTTTTTTTTTCTTGTTGTGGTTGTAGGTTAGGTTAGATCAGTTGCCTTGGCTCGAATTTCATCAGGCAACGTAAGGAGTTTCACCACAAAATGTTCTTCTGCTTTATTTTCTGTGGCTTCTTTCCTATCGACTTTTCCCCCCAGACTAAATAAAAAAAAAAACAAGCTCAACAACATTTTACGGCATATATGCAAGTTATTTATTTAAAACTAGGGATCGACCGGACCAGGTCCAGATCTTTTGGACCGGCCGGTTTTGGCTACACCGGCCACGACCGGACCGACTCCAACTTTCGGCTGCCGGTCATACGACCGGCAATTATCGCTGCAATCAATGCGCGATAAAAAAAAATTAAATAAAGTATCTTCATAATAAATTTTAGTTCTCAATAAACTTTAATTTAAATATGAATTTGTGTTGATTTACCCCTTCAACTGGGAATATTTTGTTTGCTGCTTCGTATTGACAGAGCTACGGTAGCGGCGTGGTTGAAGAACAGCGTCGCCATATTGGTTTCAATCTGCAGCTAATTCGCCATTCATTTAACGGTTTTAACGTTCAACCGGAACACAACTGATGCCAAATAAAATTATAAATAATTGAATATATTTTCCTTCCTTAAATCGTTAGTTTGATTTGATTGAGATTAAATAAATTTAATATTTTTTTATGTGCGGTACTTCGATTGTATGGGACGCCAGTCAATTCATAAGTTCGCGTCGCCAGCCTTTGCGTCAACGCGGAAGCACAATATTGAGCTATTGTTGACCCCATACAAGGTTACTCAGTGATACGACCAAAACACGTGCATCGTGCTTGTCGAACTTTGTTATTCTTTCCCGCTATTTTGCTATTAATATGGCTCAAAATCAAAGAAAAAAAACGATCCGTAAGCATAGTAAAGAGTTGTCCACAAAAAACAGCACATGAAAATTTGTCCAAAATCCAAAATCCATTTCTGATTCCGAAAAAAGTGGATCTATTTTCAAAAGTTTTAAAATAGAACTTTGAAAACAAAAATATTCAGCTTTTGCTCGGTGCATCATCGGTACTGTGCAACCGAAAGAATGTCGACCTTTTTAAAAATGTACGAAAAACAGGACGCACTTTTCGGAATCAGAAATGGATTTTCTATTCAGAAAAATGGTTCCTTTTGCACGTTTATTAAAAAAATTTCCAAAAATTTCAGATTATGCATTTTTGTGAACCACCTCGTGTGTCGAAGTTTTAGAACTTTAAACTTTATGGTCCTATTTGAAACCCCACTTACAGGCTATCTTTCATGAATCGAATCAAAATATCCTTTGTTAACTAACAATGTAGCCTACTTTTCTTGTGCAATGAAAATAAAAGTGTTTTGTGAAAATGTTTAACATGGTGCTTAAACTGTTTGACCTAGACTACTAGTACTGAAAGTGGTTATAAACAACACCGGTGAATGGATCTGGAACTGGCACCGGCTGCTCAAGGAACCGGGGCCGGTGGTACCGGCATGTAGGCAGTCCGGTCGATCCCTATTTAAAACAAATTGCAAACTTCTCCTTTTCTCCTCAAAGCTAGAGCATAATTTTAAATTAGGACAAAAAATACTAAATTCCAGGACTTTCAAGGAAATAGTTCACAACTTTTGAGGAATACAAACAGGGCCGTCGGAAGCAAATAAAAAGTGGTATGGCCCAACCAAATCATTTAAAGAAAATGGGGGAGCGCTGTAAAACTCCCCAAGCAGGGTCCGAGGCAAGCTGAAGCAGTTTCCGGTGCCACAGTGTTTTATCTGGCTTCTGGAGGACATGTTTTGAACACATTTTTAGGGTTTGCATTTTTTTATTTAAAAAATATGGATCACAGGATCCAGGAATTTATGGTGAGGGGGCGGAGAACTTTTTGGAACCATTTTTTCCGCTTCTAGTAGTTAGCCCCACCAACTAGGGTGCATTTTCCCGACCGACTGTGACTTCTTTGTTGGTGACCTTAAAAGTGCAAGCCTGGAAGTAACCCTCCCACAAAGTAAAGATATAAATTCAATGCTTAATTTGTGCCACTTTTTGATTTTCCCGATTTTGAAAATTGAAAATGACGATGAAAAGGTTTGCCTCTATACATTACTATTGCTTTTCATTATTTTTTGTGATAAAAGGTACAATCAGCATCAGTCATAATATGTTACGCACAGTCAAAATAAGTAAAACCACACCACAAAGCCAGTGAATTCAAGAACTTTCATTGAGTTTTGTAAATTCTCAGGCAGGATCTTATCTATTTTAAAAATGTCATATCACTTACTTTGAAAATTCGGGTCCATGTTTACGTTTTGTACGCCTCGATTTCAAAGTAAAGAATACTTACCGTTCCAATATCCTTGCAAATTTTCGACAGTCAGTTTTTTCTGGAGTTGGAGGGGCTCAGAACGACTGTCTTAATCAGGCTACCACATCACCGCTAACTTTGTCGCAATCGTTCGTCTGCTGCTATCGTTTGTTGGAATGAGGCGGCTGCATACCAACGAACGATAGCAGGAGACAAACAAAAATGACAAACGTACGATCACGACGAAGTAAACGGAGATGTGGTAGCCTGATGGAGACAGTCGTTCTGAGCCCTCCAACTCCAGAAAAACCTGACTGTCAAAAATTTGCAAGGATATTGGAACGGTAAATATCCTTTACTTTAAAATCTACGCGTACAAAACGTAAACAAGGATTTTATCTTCGGATAAAGTTTCACTCCATCACCTTTCAACCAGCCTGGTGGTGGAACTAAGTGCTCTCTTCAATGACCTCTCATTCACAAAGCTTACAATGATTCATTAATTTTTTCCCTTAAGCAAGAACTGAAACTATTTCTGACATCACTATATACCATGTCGACACCAGATAAAATTCAGTATAGCTAACCATTGTATGAAGTGATCCAACTCCATACTTACATCGCCAGATGACTGCGAAGTTGGAATAGTACCGTACTGTACAGTCATTTCTTCGCCCAGTATGCCTTTGTTCCAGTGAGCAACTTGTTTCAGAATCTCATTTGCTTTTTCCGATTTTCCTTGAGATACCAACCATCGGGCAGATTCAGGAAGAAACCTAAAAATGAAAAGAAAATTGGTAAGGCAACACAAAACAAATCAAGCTAAACCAACTATGTCAAACACATTACTGTATACACTTAATTTTCTTTAAATTATTTTTTTTCTTTTTTACAGACGAAACTAAGGAGAAGATTCTTTTGCGTAAATTGTTTTAAAACCTGTGCAATATACATGAAGTGAAAACACACGTATCTTGCTAGGGCCTGTGATAACTAAGATTTTTCTAATTTTCGAAACCGCTGTTAAACTGCTTCCTCAGCAAGTGCCAACGATAATGATGACCATAGTTTCACACACTGGGGGGACAGATCCAACTTCTTAATTTTTAAGACGCATTAAGTGAATACAGTGAAACCACTTTATAACGATGTCCAAAGGTCCTTGAAAATAGAATGTAATGTCAACCAGCACTTTTGCATGCATTGTTGCTGGAAGAGTCTCAAAAATAGTAGTGTTATAAACAGGTTTATCGAATTGTACCCTAAATTTGGTGTGGGAAACTTAGTTTAAAGGAACTAAGGTTTGCAGTAGATTTTGTGCAAGGCAGAAGTTGATTACAAACAAAAACGTCAAGTGTGCCGTAAAAAAGGGCGTTATACAATAGAATTTTCACTTGTTAACATGTACACGGATAAAAATTTATGATTTTTAATTGAAATAATCAAATGTACAACTGGGAAAATTGCATCTGTGCAAGTGCTGTTGTGCTTTACGTTTTAAATATATGATTGGTAAAGCACAATAGCACTTAAACAGATGCAATTTTCTCAGTTGTACATTTGATTATTTCAATTAAAAATCGTCAATTTTTATCCGTGTACAATTTAACAAGTGAAAATTCAATCATATAACAGCCTTTTTTACGGCATACTTGACGTTTTGGTTTGTAATCCATGTACATTTTTCACAGCTATGGCGTTGTGCTAGAAAAGTTTTATGCATGCAGTCGATTGTTGCTGGCCACTTTGAAACAATTCAACTCAGCTCTGAAAGCCTGCATCTGCGAAATAAATACGCCATTCTGTCGTTTCTAGCTGCCAAATTCGAGGACGAAGGTCTCGAAATTAACAACGTAGCTTACCTTGGTTTAAATCTATATTGTTTAGCTGAAACAAGGATTATTTCATTTCGCCCTTTAACAATCAAATTTTAGCAAAGACATAACACGTGCACGAAGAATGGATCTGAAGTTTGCTGAGTGTCATTGTTCCGTAATTACAATGGTTATTAAACAATGTAAAACAATCAAAATGATTGTTCAGGGTCCCATAACTCCGGAACGGCTCGACCAATCGAAAAAATGGTCTCTGTGAGGATGAAGCCCAGGGAAATTTCTGGCTTAGATCATGTTTCATATTTTAGGTAGGTGAAGTAGTTTTTTCTGAAACCGTGTCACACAAGATCCAGAACAACAACAACAAGAAATGAAGATTCTCCCAGAGAACTTGTTCTCGCCAGGAGAATCTAAGTTCTCTGAGAGGAATCCGACGAAACTGTGTTACAACATTGGGATCCTTCCCTATGCCTACGGCGCTTTTTTACCTCATTAACGCAGTCATTTATGCAAAATATTGCGTCACTTCCGCCTCTATCCCGCTTCCCCCTACCCTGTCCGCGTCCACTCACTCTTTTCTTGCTGTGAACGCACGATTCCATGCAGGGAGGCGGGCGGGCCCTGTTTTGTAACACAGTTTCGTCGGATTCCTCTCAGAGAACTTAGATTCTCCTGACTAGAACAAGTTCTCTGGGAGAATCTTCATTTCTCCTTCGTAGAATCCTCCTCACTGTGTTACAACATTGGGATAGATTAGGAAGCAGTGCACACCTCGGAATCGCTCCGAATATGGCTGTGGTGACCTTGGTCCCACTTAATAATCAACCAGTACCTACACCCCAGACTACCCAGGGACCCCACTCATCCGCCACCTCGGCGTCCAAGTACGGGTCCCAGAGAAGGGCCCCTGCGCTCTTTAAGGGATAAGGTCCCTCCCTGGCGCAGGCCAACAGCCGGACGAACCAGGCTGCACACTGCCAGTCCGGTGTCACTAGTACTGCCCACTCAACTCGATCCACGATGAGTTTGTCTACGCAACGTCCAATTAAAGGACACGGGGGAAAAAGATACGGAAAGAACGGGCCCCAGTTCACACTGAACGCATCCACAAACTCTGCCCCTGGGCAGCGTCCCCACGACCCAAATCGCTGCAATTGGGCCGTCGCCTCCGATGCGAATACGTCCACGTCTGGCGTCCCAAACCACCTACAAATCTTCTGGAACACCGCAGTACACAATTGGAAGTCAAATCTGTCCCAGAAATTTCGAGACAGCCCATCCGCTGTCACATTCAACTTCCCCGGCACAAATGCCGCCTGTACCACACAATCCAACTGACTTCTACGCTGCTCTAGGCAACGGACCATGGCATTTAGCATCTGGGACTTTGTCCCCCCTTGATGATTCACATATGCCACGGCCACTACATTATCCGAAAGGATTCGCACGACCTGTCCCCTGACCAGGTCTCCAAAAACGTCTAGCGCTTTAAGCATAGCCAATAATTCTCTTGCATTTATATGCAAGGCAGCCTCCCTGGGCTGCCACCTCCCCTGCGCTTGCGAATCCCCAGTGGCTGCTCCCCAGCCCATGTCTGACGCGTCCGTTGTCACCACTACTGTGGCCTCCACCGAGACCCACGATTTTGCTACCACTGAGCGACCCAGAGCCTTCGCCCACCAGTCCAAATCTTCGCAAGAACCGCGCGAGAGGCTTCCTCCGTGCACTCCCGCACGACCCCAGGTCACCAGGTCATGTTGCCACCAACGTGTGTGCAACTTGCCGTTCTCCACGGCACACAACAAACTTTCTGCCAGCCCCAACAACCGTTGAAGCTCCTTAACAACCGTGACCGGGTCTTGTTGCAGCCTCGCAACCACGCATACCATACCAGCCTGCTTCTCAGGCGGCAGCACAAAACGGGCCGACTCTAGATCCAACATCATTCCCAAAAATCGCAACGCCTGCGACGGTACCAGCACACTCTTTTCGTAATTTACGAAAAATCCCAACTTCCGCAAGGTTTCCAACACTCTCCGCACATCCCGCCGCACACTTGCTGCGGACGGGCCTACTACTGCAAAATCATCCAGGTAAATGAAAATTAACACACCGGCCCGGCGCAAGAAGCGCCTCACCACTGACATAAGCTTCATAAAAGTACCCGGGGCTGACGCCAACCCAAATGGCAGCACACAAAAACGGTAAAGACAACCTTGCCAGGAAAACATTAACAACCGTCGTGCACCGTCCTTTATTGCCACTGCATAGTATGCTTGAGACAGATCTATGGTAGCCATCCACCACCCTGGTCGTAAATGTTCTACCACCCTTGGTAGTGTATCCAAGTAGCACTTCCGTACAACTACAAACTCATTCAAGCCTTTCAGGTTCAAAATTATCCTGATCGATCCGTCCGGCTTTGCCACTGAAAATATTGGCGACACAAATCCCACACTTCCGTTTTTCACTCTCTCAATTACATCTTGAGCTAACATCTCGCTCAATTTCGGGGCAATCTCCTTCGCATCGTCAAACAACGGCGGCCTCGCCGAAACCGCCCTCAGCGGTGGCGTATTTCCCAACTCTAGACCAGCACCGTCTACAATATCCAACACCGCCGGCGACGCCCCAATGGCCGCCCACTCTGCCCTATGGCCTCTCAAACTTCCAGCACGCCATGTGCTCATCATTTTCAAGCTCTGTTCCAGCGCTTGTTTTCCAACAATCCAACCGCACACACAACAAAACTCATCTACTCCCGCTCGGTATCGCCGATGCCTTACACACCCCAGTGTTTCGCATCGTCCAAAAAAAAAAAAAAAAAAAAATTTTAAAACCGAGCCATTCGTACTTTCTTATTACCAACACCATTTTCCACCGTCCGCCACTCGCGGCTCCCGCCGGTTCGGTCAGCTACCGACTCCGACAATGGGTTTCACATATGAACTCCCAAACACACCTTCTCCTTCAAATTCCGTCACACAAACCAAAAACAAATACTACGAACCTGACAATCCGCATTAAACCACTGCCGCCACGTTCTCAAGAAGCAATTATATCCACGTGCGGACGTACTCGGCCGGCCTAACAGGCCGCCACGTTTTTCGTTCCCACAAATTCTGCCGTTACCATGCCGGCCGCCATCTTAATACTCTCCAACCAGTATCGATAGAAATACTCACCACCAATCGCGTAGCCTCGTAGCCACGCTGCTTTGCTTGGAAAGATGGCGCACCTCAGTTCAACTGCGAAAACGATCTTTCGAAAAGAATTCCCCTTAGTAATTCAACAATCTTAGCTTAAGAATGTCTGACTGCACGCGCCAGCGGCAAGAAAAAGAGTGAGTGGACGCGGACAGGGTAGGGGGAAGCGGGATAGAGGCGGAAGTGACGCAATATTTTGCATAAATGACTGCGTTAATGAGGTAAAAAAGCGCCGTAGGCATAGGGAAGGATCCCAATGTTGTAACACAGTGAGGAGGATTCTACGAAGGAGAAATGAACATTTTCAAATTTACGTGAGGCTCCATACTTTTACTCTTGCACGGAATTGCGTAAAAGTTGGTATAAAGGCTCCTTCCGTACCTATCTGCTAACTGGCCAAGTTTGGTCAAAATATATTGAATAGAAACGGAGAAATTAATAGTATTAGTTATGCTAAGAGAGGACTTCAATCATATATATATATATATATATATATATATACACGGCGATGATACACCAACAGAAGATAGGATAATTTCCTCCATAACCACAAATACAGTTGGGAAATTTATAACAACTGCAGAAAAAATAAACGTCAAAAGCGCAGACAGCAGGAAATGTAAACATAATGAAAACCAAACCTTATTTTAACTGATCCAATCGTAGCACCATCAGCGAAAGCAGTACCCGGTCATCAAGATGAAAAAAACGTCACGTCCTTTACCCAGGAATAGAACCCACGTGCGATGAACACATGAATTTTTCATATCTAAACAGCCACACTCTGACTTTTGCTCCAATTCTCAAATGCAAAAGTTATTAGTATAGTTATTTGTCTTCTTAAGTGCAGCTTCTTAACAATACAGTGTTTTAGATGAAAAAGCAGAGCCAGGAGTTTATAAATGCTTACACATCCACAGGACATGGAAGTAGTCATACTGTTAACTCTCCCTTTGCATTCTACTGCTTATCACAAGGAGGACTGGGCTAGACACTGTGGGTCTCTCTTTCCAGCTCCAAACCAGTTCCATTTAATGTTGACAAAGAAACTAGTTCAGACCGCATGAAAGCTACCATAAGCTGGGAGGAGACACTAGGAATTTCGAACTCAGTTGACTTTGTCTGAAGAAATGAAACTTATTCCTCACGCTGCTACTTGACGGTTCTGGTTTTTCTTAGGCCAGTTACAGTATGATGACATTTTTTAATACATCTTTATAAGATAAAAATCTACTCAACGTAGTTCTCTATGAACACTATCCCAACCACTAATTCGACAACTGGATGCTCCTCAGAATGAGTGGTGGAACACTTTCAACATCGGGACCTACAGGCCCTCCCTATGGCACTCCTGATAACACTTAAATTGAGAAAAAAATTTGAAGATTCATTAAGTTGTCATATTGGTTGAATTTGTGTATCAATGATAGTCCTCAACCATTAATTGAAAAACATATCAGTATTTTAAGTGTAATTTTAAATAATTTTTTTATTAATTTCCTTGAATAATGCTAATGCAAAAACCGGTAACCAGCGTTTACTGTGGTAATGTTGTGTTCATGATGGTTAATATTGGCAATAGTCAAAGTCTAAAACCCCTAGCATAAATTTAATGATTTATAGACTAAATGCACGAATAACCAGCATAATATGCAACTGAAATATAGGAAATGAATTGGGCAGTGAGTTCAAGTTCAAAACTCAAAAGCTATCACCACACATCACTAAATGAAGGTGACTCAAAAGCTATCACCACACATCACTAAATGAAGGTGAAACTTGACTTTGTACTTACCAGTAATAAGACAAAAATAAAAGACTTGGTGCTGCGGTTACAATTTGTAAAATATGCCATTCTCTCACAAGATAAGCTAATCCAGCTAATATAATCTCTCCAAAGGAATAAATAAGTTGAATAAATTGTGATGCAAGAACACGCTTGTCAGGTCCAGTAAATTCCATAACTAAATGAAAAGAAAAGTCGTTAAAATATGCTGAATAGCTTACAAAATAATTGCAAAAACACTGATATTACTACTAGGCAGAAAGAGTAAACATACCTAACACATATAAAATCTGGTATAAAGAGCCTTCCACAGCTTCGACGCAAAACCTCATAGCGGCAAAAAAGTAAACATTAAATGAAAATGCCGCTGCAACTCCAAACACTGCCAGCAGTGCCGCACATATCAATATACCAGCCTTACGGCCAAATCTGTGAATAAAACAAAAAAGAAGGATTTATTTGTTGGATTGACATACCGTAGTTCAACGTTATGTTTTTGACTTGGTTAAAATTGGGATTTCAAATACCAGTGATACAAAGGCAAGATGGCAATAAGGACAAGATTTAAATTGGAAATATGTAAGGAATGAAATGTTATACTGTACACAAATTCAAAAAAAAAAACCAACCTATACAAGGCATACAAAAAAATCAATTTGTTCTACACACTCCTGTATATATTTTGTATTGGTCAGCTTGAGCTTTCAATGCGAGGTTTACAGTCTTGCTGAAATTATGATTTTAAGGTCACCCACATGCACATTTTCATACTATCAATAGTTTTGTGATAGGGATAATATTGAAACTGGCAACATGTTTAAAGAAATGAATATAGAAATGTTATTAACAGACACTGTACGGTTTACTACTTCGAAGCACTAAATTCATGTTTAAGTGTGAGGAAACCTTTTAAGAAACAAAAACACACCTGAACCAACAGGAAGAACACAGTTCACAGTTCTACTTGAATTTTCGGGAAAATACCGTTCTTCTTCAGAAAATCGCGCACAACAAGGAGGAAAAACGCGCGTCCTTTCGAATTTTTGTTTACGAATGGTTATGTGAGAACTTATTTTTCCTCCATGTTGTGCGTGATTTTCTGAAGAAGGAGAATGGTATTTTCCCCGAAAATTCAAGTAGAACTGTGAACTGTGTTCTTCCTGGTAGTTCAGGTGTGTTTTTATTTCTTAAAATGTCTTTGCAAAACCACTGTTATCGCCGTTTACCGGTTTTCGTTAAAGTGAGGAAACCGTACTTAAAAATATTTAAAACATAGAATATTAAATATTATTGCCTATTGCACTTGATGTTAGGTGTGGAATTATGCCGTCCGTCTTCATCAGCTTTACCAACTTTTCGTTTTTTCTTTTATGTAGGGCTTCCTCAAATTTATACCATGCTATCAACAAAATTCGAAGAGAACCAGCAAAGCTACGAATCAATCAATTTTCCCTGCGCAAGTTGAAAGCTCACAAAGCCTTGCACTGATTGAAAGCTGCTAATTCATGTATTCAGCACACAAGGCTTGAGTGGTGGGTAATTGATAAGAAGTGGAAAAAACTTAACACCAATATTCTTTTGTTTTTTCTTAATTGTTTCTGTTGGCGATATTTCTTTATTATCGTGTTTGCAATTTAAAATTTATTGCCCACCATCAATAGCAAAGAATTAACCCCCCCCAAAAAAAGAACACTAAATATTAAGGCTTGAATGGTCAGTCTTGATGTTCTAGTTCTACAATGTTCTGTGTGGAAATGTACAAAAAAATCACCAGTGTACTTGCAATCTTGCTTTTTTCCAATATCGATTCAATGTAGATTTTTTCCCATCGATGCATTTTAATTTTACCTCATGTCAAATAAAATGGGTTCATAACACTTCAGCTAGATCAATAATTTCAAGAACCTTCAAGGATAACTTAACACATTTCACAAAATTCAAGGACTTTTAGAAATATCACACAGAATAACAAGGATGCACTAACACTGCATTAGTAATTCGACATGTCATGTGGTAGAATAAAGAAAAAATTTGCAATTGATGTATGAAGTTGGAACGGCATACATACCAACAGGACACTACTAAAAAATCTGAATGTGTGGTGTACTAAACAATGTTTACTATATTGCACATTACATTAAAAAAAAATTGTCATTAAAAACAAAGGCAGCGATGCCAAACACGTCCTACCCTAACAACGTGCTCAAAATGTGATGAGGGGAACAAACAAGATGGCGGCCTCCTAGTTAGGAGTAGCAGCGCCCCTGGCGGGAGAGGAGAGAAAGTTTGGATACAAGCTAAAAAAGGGAGTTTTTTAGTTGATAAATGAGCAGTGATAGCGTAAAATGATGATTTTAAGCATAATTACTGAAGTAAGTATTTGCAGGTAGTAAGAAATCTGAATGTGTGGTGTACTAAACAATGTTTACTATATTGCACATTACATTAAAAAAAAATTGTCTCGTAACATTTGCTACTACATATGGCAAATGAGCCAGAAGTTTGTGTGCGACAGGGTATAACAGAAATGTATGTCACAAATGAAGGGGCATGTTCTACATAACAAACTGATGAAAAAATTCCATATGAACATATATCCGGAAATGCGTCCTTTTCAAGAAACTTTTCCTTTCAGAGATACATGTGCACATCCAAGATCCAGGACAAAAGCGACGTTGGCTAATGCCTGACATGTGAATGTACAGGCGACCCTTCCAGTATCAAGCAGTTGAAACTTAGTTTCAGTCAGGTCATAACTATTGATACGGGGCAGAGAATGGGCCGTCCCACCAGTTCAGTAGCTCTGGGGAACCTCAACAGGGGAAAACCACAATAAAACCTAAATTGTGTTATTTGAGCATTCGTTCTGTATGCACATGTGCACATGTATTTCTAAAAGGAAATATTTCTCGAAAAGGACGCATTTCCAAATATATGTTCATACGGAAGTTTTTCATCAGTTTGTTATGTAGAACATGCCCCTTCATTTGTGACATACATTTCTGTTACACCCTATATACAAAAAACTAATGATGAAAACTAGTTACAGAAAAACTAAATTCATTCACCCTTATTTCAAGGAATACATACACTAAATTTTATTGGAATCGGGTACTGCTTTTGTCCGTAACTGCAGTAGTCATCAATAGACAGACATGGAGACAGAGTAGGACTGACGTGGTCAAAGTTCACGAGGGAAACTTTACCCAAGGGCCCAGAGCCCTATGTTGTGAAACATGTTAATCAGGACTGGCGAAACAAACAAAAAAACTGGGTCGTGATGCGTCGAAACATTGATGAGCCCCCCTTTTAACCCTCACAAATTTGTAACACCACCCAAGTAAGGAGGTGAGCGGATGTTGTCTTCTAACTCAAATTCTGTTTTCGACAAAGATTTGCATCGAGATCGACAAATAGTATCAAATGATACATGTAGGCCAACGCAGTACAAACTGCTTAGTTTACTAGTGTTTTTTTTATTATTATTATTGTTTGTAATTTTAAATCTGTGGGTAAAACTAATATCGAGTCAATAAAACTTACGTGAGTGAGTCTTAATGTTACGGATTTTTAAAAAATCTGAGTCAGAGGCAAGGAGGAATATCCTGCCCTTCCCTCCCTGGCCAGTCCGCCACTGTAAAAACAGGACATCATTCACTTTGTTCACTCGTTCAATAAGAAACAACACCACAAATAAGCGCGCCTCGCATTCAATGTACCGTCCAGACTTCAGCACAAAAATTTGGTGTACCATCCAGATTACAGCGAAAGGTATTACAGTGACTACTCACTTTGTATTGTTCTTCGCGATAAGAGAGGAGCCACCTCGATGTCTGCATATAGCATCTAACCGACTGCAATATTGAAGATCTGACTTGCCGAAATGCGCAGTTACACGCATTTGTCAGTGGCAATTTTTCGTTCGAGCGCACACCTTTAAGCAGACGTAGAGCTGACGTCATCCATTGATCGTGTACTATCGGTCGAAGGTTTTTGCTGAGACACCTCGTTAGAGGTTAGCCATCCGTTTTCTTGAGATTTCTTATTCCTCCCTCCCTCCCGCCCGGCACAGCCCTGGCCAACAGTACGGTATACAACTGAAGAACTACAACAAATTGCCAGTAGAAAAATTGTAGAAGGAGAACAAAAGAGGCGACTAGCTGCAAATGTGGCTAAATAGCCACAGAAAATAAAGCAGATGATGTGGCTGTACAAGATGTGGCTATAGATGTGGCCATAGATAATAACTGTTAGGAAAAATGAGTATGTTGCCGACGTTCATTCAACTAATGCAAATTCACCAAAATCACCAAGAAGATTAGCTGTTTGGCTTTTTAGGGGACTGCATTATTTCTGTCATTGATTATAACGTTTCTCGTTTTAAAAATTCATAGTTTATCACTAGGAACAGAAGTACTTGGGCAGAGTCCACTACAACTAATTTAAACGGGGGAGGGAACAGAGAGCATGTGCATGACTCAGGCAGCCAATGCTGCTCGCTGGCCGAGAAGCAGAATTTTCTGCCACTGTATGCGAGATCAATTGTCGGAAAAAATTATCTGCAGCTAATCTGATTTTTTTTCTGTATGGTTACCACATATTTTTGGTTTTTATGAATAACGTTTCACTGCTTTATCTCAATGATCTGGCTCTATCACCAACGGAAAGGCCTCGTCGAGACGGTTAAAATGGTGTATTGGACTGTCCAAATCGGTCAAAAATTGACGAAACGGCAGAAATTTGTTCAAAACGGTACTTTTGTCTGCGTCGTCTGTGCCAGATTATCTGTGCCTTCGGGCTCGCTAGTAATGAGTTAAGCAAAATGCTCTACATTGGCAAAACATAAACATCACGAAGCATTAATCGGTAATCGAACAACACTTCACTAGAAAAAAATCATCCTTTTTGGCATTACACAAAACTAAATCTTCACACACAACAGCAAGGGAAACAGTGGTCATTCGAATTTTTTATGAACATTTAATGAGCCAATCTTATTCGGCTCAGTGATGTTTACCTATCGGCTATGTAGCCTAACAACATGACGCCAATCAGTCCTCCAGCCATGTTAATGGAACCAGCCAATGAAACCTTCCACTCGTCATCACAGAAGAGTTGCCACTAAAAGAAACGAACAACAGACATCATTTCAGACGCAAACCTAAAATTGGCCACCTGCTCCAAGTAACTCACAAGTACTACGTACAGCAGATGGCAGAAGCTTGTTACTGTCATCTACAGATGGCCCTTAAACATACATAAATCTCATATACTGCCATAACTATATGTATTAACATAATTTGAACCTATGGTGCATATGGTCCACTTGCTGCCAGGAGTAACCAAGCTTACCGTAGTGAACCGAAAATAGAACGGTATTTTTTTGTCGAATACGTTCCATTAAAACTGCATTTATCGTCTTATATTCATGTCCAAATCCATTAACTTGGCCAATTTTTCATAGACTTTCAAGTCTGAATAAATCATTTGAAATATTTTTTAGAAATATTCCCGGCACTAATACAAGTCAGTAGCTTAAACCATTTTTTAATTATTCAGTAAAAATTAAAATATCATAAAAATGGGCCTTACAATGTGTTCGAGTTAACAAATTAAAAAACAAACCATTGTGACATAAACAAACCCTGTATGAAATAAATTTGAATCAGCATTGGCTGAACTTTACAGGTGTAGGGGGCTATCAACTACTCTGGCACTGCCCGACTCTTAGGTGAAAAGTCCACTGCCTTATAATCGTTACTAGGTTTTTTTTTTTATTTGTGGATCCAAAAATGCAATTCGCCTCATATTTGATTCGCCTCATATTTGGACCAGTACGGTAGTTTGGGGGAATCGAGTGTGTAATATAACTTCTACTAGAATCGATCACTGGACAACAAAAATTCCCACAAGCCTTGAATTTTGGATTTTTCAAATTTATAAGGGTTTTCAAGGAATTCTATAAACCCTAACTACAAGTTAGCACAAGTATACTTTCACGCATCCTAATTTTTGAATATCTTGTAAACCATTAATTTGTTCGAGTCATCAAGAGGTACAAAATAACTAGCTGACAGCTAGTTGGAAAAAAAAAAAAAAAGACTAAAATGGTGCGCTACGCAATACGGTTACCCCCAACCCAAAAAAAACCTGTAAAAATATGTCTTCCAACGACATGTAAATAATGCATTAAAACATACTTACCTCTGTAGCAATTGTACTTCTCATTTGGTATGTGGAAGACTTCCATTTTTCACATTTTTGAGTTTGATTTGTAACAAATGGGGTAGAAAAGCAGAATTCTTCTGACAACCTGTAAGATGCATTGTAATATAAGCAGGCACTGGGGCGATACTCTCCGTTAACTTTTTCCACTGGAGCTGTATTATTTGTCCAAATCTCTTCATAGTGACTGTTGCTGTCGTCACAACCTTCAACCCAGCATCTGTTGAAAGAAGTTAATAAAATTGAGTGAACAGTCTAGGCTAATACGTTACTACTAAGATAGTGAGTGAATCCATTTTAAAGTCCTGAGTAGTGTTGCACGGTATTAAGTTTTTGCAGGACGGTACGGTACGGTTCTGAAAACGGCGGTCTACGGTAATATCACGGTAATTTAGGAAATAATTATGCGCTGTTATCCACTTGAGCACAAAAGAATCAAATATTTAATTTTTTTTACTACATAGCGGAACTTCGCTTTCATCTTGATGGGACGCTGCGACATCGACCGTAAATACAAAATCGCTCGTACGCCCTTGTTACTGAAGAGCTGCTCCGTCCCCAATCCCTTTCCACACTGTGGGCAAGCAGTGGGGACGGATTTCACTCGCTCGTTCGAATTTCGCACTTTTGCATGCACCCTCGTCAGCACCATAATCACGGTAATACCGTGGTGCTAAAAAAAGGAACGATACTGATACCGTAATTTTTTTTTACCGTCAATACCGTGAGTTCCGATTTACCGTGCAACACTAGTCCTGAGTCGAATAAATAAATAAATAAATATACACAAATCATTGTAAATTATATAAAGGAAAGAGAAAAACAAGCCAAAAAACAGGCTGAAAACCTTACACTAGAAATAACGTACTAAGCAAGCCATTGTTATGTGCTTCCAAAATCGTTGGAGTGGCGTGACCCGGATTCAAATTGACAACCCAATCTGTCTCCAGATCACTGGAGTTGCATTTGCCAATATGCCCACTCCTCTAAAGCAAGTGGAGCAAAACACTGCAAACCGTTGGAATCTAGCTAACAGTTCCCGTCCCGAGATATCACTCTTTTGAATGTCAGTCTCCACTATTGCTTCACCATTTTTGCAAGAATGATTAAAAGTCAAGTCGCCAACTGTTGGTTTTCACTCGCCAAGTGATGAATGGCAACCAATGGTGGAGAGGGATGTGTGCCGCTGTTTCCTTTTCTCCTTTAGTACTTACTAAGGCTGTACCGAACCGAACATGGCCAACAGAGGGTGTTCGGTTCGGTTCGATCTTGGAAACGCAAAATACCAAACCGGACATATTTTCGCTTCTAATCGACAGATTTTGATGTTTGAATACACCATTTTGAAGGTTTTTTTGCCAGCTTTCTGTTGGTCCAAACCACAAGTTCGTAGCTCTAACGGTTCAGAAGTTATAAGGGAAAATGTAAAAGTAGTGGAGGTTTTTTTATGTTTAAACAGAATTTCAATACCTACATTTGTTAAGAAACTTGTGCTTTGATGAATCTTTGTGAACTGAGTTCTTTTACATTTTCGTTTAAAATAGATTGGCTTGGTACATTTTTGTTCGGTTTTGAAGTGTTCGATGTTCGGTTTGGTTCGGTTCGGCTGACAAATTCTCGTTCGGTACAGCCTTATTACTTAGAGAGATCCGTATACCGGCCATCGCTGTATGTAACATAATACGAGTACGGATGCAAAGCTTAAAGGAGAAAACTGTTTTACCGCCTACAGCTTGCTTTCTATAACCCAAGTGAGCAACCAACAATACTCTTTTTTCTCCCAGTCCTAAGTTATTCCTTTTCTGGCTCCTTCCATACTGCTATCGACAGGTGAGGCCAATCCTCTAACTTATAGGGCAAAGACCTAAATAATGGAGCGTAATATATCACCAGTTTCAGTGCTGCCATAATAGCAGTGAATGGCACTGCTATTATGGCAGCACTGAAACTGGTGATATATTACGCAGAAACTAGGAACAGAACTTACACAGTGCAAAACTGAGTTTATCTCTGGGGAAAAAAGAATCCGTAGTTGTGTACTACAGTTTTAAAAGTTTTAAAAATTCCTACTGCAAATGGCCCAAGTTACAATTTTTGCAACCAAACTTTTTTTTTCTTAGGTCCTCAGCTGCTAGCAGATTTTCAGTATCTGGCAACAAATTAGGTGCAAAAAGATAAAAGTGAGCAGTAGCCTAATGTGGCGTAATAAAGAGCAGCAACCTGATGGTTTTCCACATGTTGCACAGCTGCCACTCAACAAGCAAAAGAAGCAAATGGAAATTCATTGAAACTTAAAACCTCACAAACATACGAGATCGTAGCGTTCAATTTATCCTTAAATAAACACTTGCAATGCTTAATGTTTAAAATTACCTTCAAGAAAGTGGAATTTCTCTATTTTACGCACATTCCCATATTAAAGAGAATGGGGAAAGGGCTCTTTTTGAAGGTAATGTTGATAATGTGTTCCACAGTAGCGGTCGACGCTTTTTTCGTTAATGTGTAAAAGGGACAGGGGCATTTTGGTTTAGCTTCACTTTTACGCACTAGCCAAATTAAAAAAAAAAACGGTTTCTAGTTTATTGCGAATTTTCGGTAGTCATTGACGTCACCAAGGTGAACTTATTCTTGAGAAAACTACACAATTCCAAGCTGTTATCTTCCTGAGGCGTTGCAATCGGAGCAAGCACAGCAAGCTACGCTCCGTTCGGCGACTGGGCTGCCATCTCTTGGTCAGCATCACAGTTAGGCTTGACAAACACTTTCCATTTCGTTGTCAAGAGGGAGGAGAGTTCTGGTGTGATGATACGAGAAATTTGGAAAAACGAAGTTCATGAAGGTTCATTAAAGGCATTTTATTACTTTTGCAATCGTGAATACTAAAGCGTACAAACGTAGTCAAGGCTCTAGAAGAATTAATTGAAATTGAAATTATGAGAGTGTACCAGTACGTAAGGCCATTAAAAAAAAAAAGATGTTTCTCAGGCATCGCCGCACCGCCTAAAAGCCGCCGCACGGACCCTTTTTTTTCTTTTTTCTTGCTATTTACCGCAGCACTTGCAACAAAATATGATTACGAGACACCGGACCAAAAAAAAAAAAAAACATCACCAGCACCACACCAACAATAAGGATCAGAGTATATCATTATTACTCTTATTATAACTATCTAGGAGTATATCATTATTACTAACGATATACATTATATACATTATATACATTATTACACATATATACATTATTACTAATGGGGCCTTGGAATAGCCTACTCGACGAGTTTATGAATGTACAGAATGCAGACCATTTTAGGAGCAAGCTCCGGAATTATAGTTTGGCAGGATTCTAACGTTGTTTTAAGTGGTGAGGCGTATAGCACATGGCCGAGTATTGTATTTTATTAAGTATAGGATTAGCATTGTTTTTTATATATAAAACTTCGACATATAGTAATTTACTATGCAACTTTACTGTCAACAAGAAAAGTCTATTTTTAACTTTGTAAGAAGAATATTATAATTTGGGAAAGGTTTTAGTGGCAATTGCCCTTCCTCTGCCCGTTCGTTATGAACAAATTCATTATTATTATTATTATTATTATTACTCTTCTTATTACTACTATCTATTATTACTTTTTAACAATAGCAATTATTGTTGTTGGTGTGGCTAAAAAAAAAATAAAAAAAAAAACCGCCCGCCCGCATGGAAAAACTTTTTTTTTCGCCCGAGAAACAACTTTCTTTTTTTAAATGGCCTAATACAGTTCATTGTAGAAGTTAAAATCCCGGTATTGTTTTAATGAGAAAAAAAAAATGAATTCTAAACAATGGTCACAAGTGGAGCTAACTTGCATTTCTTCTTGGAAAGCATGTTAAATTTAACATTTTAGAAGTCGGTTTATATATGTAAAAAAAAAATACTTTTTCAAATACTTGGTGAATCTGACGTTGGACTTGTATCAGGGAAAAAAAAGTAAATATTTTTTCCAAAAACTGCGGGAAATAATAAATTTTAAAATAAAAATTTTTATTCAATTAAAAAAAATCATGTGTTGGGACCACAGTACCATAATACCTGACGCTGCCTCATTTTTAAAAGTACTGGGGAAACCAAGTAACTACCAAGCTTGATACCAAGGGCTGATCCCGAACGAGGTCTTGGAGGGGGTACGGACGATGATTTTTCTACGTTTTCGTGCTTCGTTTGTGTGTCTCAATTTAACTGTGGTTTTTTTTTTCACAATTTCGGAAGTTTTTTTCCCAGCGTTTACTTGCCTTAGAAGGGGTCACAGTCCCCTCGGCTGATCCCTTGTATCCGCCCTTGCTTGGTACCGGCACTGGCTGAACCATTTCACGTACCACCCAACACTACTCTCCGCTTATTTATAGGTTTTGCCAACTTCTCGGTGCCCTTAACAAAGTCAGTCTTGCATTTGGAGTTTGCATTTGAAGAATGGGTCTCAGTTGCCGTTCTCATTAGAAAGTCTCACCAATATTTTACTACCGGAACAATAGTTGAGACTTGGGTCGCGGCACCGGGACTATATAGCCTATGAGCATTTGAAGAATGGATCCCGAGTGTACTTTTAATAATTAGTACCACAAGTGTTTTTTTTACTGAATTGACTAATGACTATAGTATTTGGGACTAGGTGTGATAGGCCTACCGGTTCTGCTGATGACATCACATCCTTCAAATTTAAGCTACCCCTCCTATCCCATCATCAACCAATCAAATGTGTGCGCTGGGATTGGAGACTTTAGCACCTGACTTGCGTCACCGGTGCCGGGGGCACTTTTGTTTTTCCACCCATGGAAAAAGACACCAATCAGTAAAAGCAGGTGTTATTGGATTATTGAAATCAAGTCAAAAGTTGGCAAAGTATTGGAAATGATGGTAAAATTATTTGCCTCAGTTATCTTCCAACATGGCTCTCCTGTAGGCTACAGTGTGTGATACACATCCAAGTCAAACAGCCCACAAATAGTTTTTTTTTTACACGGACAAGCCGGATTCGAAGCGTGTGCATGTGTCAGCCAGATCACGTTTTTGGCCAGTCAGGTTTTGGTTGTAGCTTTATGGTGTTATGTTTAGCCGCAACGAGCGCGGTAGCGAGAGCAAAGTACGTAATTTTGTAAAATTGAAAACCGTCATTTTCTTGGGATTCTTTAGTCCGTGTAAAAAAAGTTATATGCGAACAGGCCCCCATTTGGAGATAATGGGTGTTCATAATTACGATTGTAGTAAATGTCATGCAGCACGCTTGATGGATGCCGTACTGCGGCGTTTTGACTGTTATTATGGGGTGTGGCTATGTCAAATTTACAGAACAATTCGGTCTCGAAAATAGCTAATCCATTCTTTAACAATGTGGCTTCAAATAATGGTTGCTCCCTAACAATCAGTTAAACAGGTAAAGTGAGGTTCATGGTCCAATAAATAAACTGGAAAAAAAAACGTTCTCAAACACCAACGTACCGCAAGCAAGTTGAATTGTTATTAGTTATACCAAGAATTTATACTTATAGGGTATCATAAAACAAATGTTTTATTTCCTCCCCAACAGCACAGTTTGGGTAGTAAAGTTCGTCATGATAATCTTTGTCGTTATAATCAAATGAATAGATGATAATCATAATAATAATGTGTGGCAGCGTTTACGCACGAACTGTCACCACTCAAGCGGCGCACCTTATCTGGGCACTGACAGCTCAGCAACAGATCCAAACTACTTAAGATTGTAAATTGAAAAACTTCTTGATTGTAAAATTCAATCCAAATTACCTGTGTTCCGGAATGTAGCCCAAAAAGGCGTGGAGAAAACTTTGCCAGCAACATAACATACAAGGTATGGCTACGACAGCTAGCAAAAATTGTTGAAAACGTCCAAGCTGGCCCAAATTCTTAAGAAGATCGTCGAAGTTTGCCATTGTAGCCTACGACTTTGTGATGTGGTGTCGAATTTACTCAGCTCCAAGGATCTATCAGGTTTCTTCCTGCATGGCTGATCAGACGATTAAAGCCAAATTACATAAACTGGACTTACTACGGACCAGCCGTTCTGACAGCTTGCGCCGAAGCCATCCATTCACATTCAACCACACGAATCACCTTTTCCCAAGTGCAACAAGTGGGAGGAGGAAGCAACAAGCGGTGAAGGGTGGAAGAGAACGAAACGGACAAGAAAAAGTTTTGTGAAAGTAATACACAGCAGCAGCAAAACAATGCAACTCTTAAAACTTTTATGTTTAATAAAGACTGCACATTTTACAAGGCCTATTCCCACTTACCGGACATCCAGGGCCGTAGCTACTGGGGGGGGGGGGGGGGAGTTTAGCTCCAAGAATTTTTTGGTACAATTTTTTTCGAAATATTACAGCTTTTTTATGTTGGTTTCGTTCCTTTTTTTCTGCTTTCGTTGTCTTTTATTTTGCTTTCGTTCTGTGTTGTACTGTGCGCAATACAAAACGGAACGAAAGCAATTTAAAAGGGAACGAAAGCAAAATAAAAAGGGACGCAACCAACGTTAAAAAGCTGTAATAATTTTTTTTATTTAATTATTTACCTCAGGCCAGATGTAGGCCAACATTACGGGAGTTATGGCTAACATTAGGGAGTTACGGGCCAACTGGATGACAAGTTACAAGTTCACGAGGAGGAGAAAAAATAAACCAAAAACAACAGGAGCATGGTAACACATTCATGTAAATCCTACTTCGAATAATATTAACAGTTATGACTTTTTTTCCAAACAAATATGAAAACGGCAAGCATATGTAACATCCAATATTATTTTGATCAAAACAAGAAGTACAAACCAGTTAGACTTTGTTAAATTTTTTTTTTTCCTCTGCAGCAGAGGCGTGTAGGGGAGGGGCAAAGGCTGTTACCATCTCTGTTTTGACAGTTTGAGTGACAATGGGTGGGGGTTGGGGGAAAGATGCCAAGCTATGGCCAAGCCTCCTTCCCCTCGTTCTCTGAAAATGTTATTATT